>JAAVUK010000257.1:0-39091 GCA_014899095.1 Fusarium buxicola
ACATCATGCGGCCCATTCTTCTTTCCGGGCACGAGCGTGCGCTCACCCAGATCAAGTATGTCGATTTTCAACCCCCAACATCTCAAAACAACAAAAGCCACAAGAAAGAGGGGGAGACAATGGAACATGACTGTCCTAGTTCTTAAATAGCTAGGAACATCACTCAGCCTAGAACACCCGGCTAACCTCTGCCACCCCCAGATACAACCTCGATGGCGACATCATCTTCTCCGTCGCCAAGGACCAGCAGATCTGTGCCTGGTTCTCTCACAACGGCGAGCGTCTCGGAACCTATCACGGCCATGTCGGTGCCATCTGGACCGTCGATGTCAACCCCACCTCGACCATGATCGCCTCCGGCTCCGCCGACAACACCATCCGCCTCTTTGAGGTCAAGACCGGCCGCCTGATGAAGACCTGGGAATTCCCCACGGCCGTCAAGCGCGTCGAGTTCAACGAGGACGGCACCAAGCTGCTGGGTGTCACCGAGAAGCGCATGGGTTACCTCTCAAACATCATCGTCTTCGACATCGATACCGACGTCGACGCCGAGCAGACCGACGAGAGGTCTCTAACTATTGTCTGTGACGAGAGCAAGGCCACCGTTGCTGGCTGGAGCGCCCTTAGCAAGTACATCATCGCTGGCCACGAGGATGGCAGCGTAAGCCGATACGACGCCAAGACCGGTGACCTGCTTGACAACGTCCCCGTCCACGAGCTCGATCAGGCCATCACCGACCTCCAGTGGTCTCCCGACCGTACCTACTTCATCACCGCCTGCAAGGACAAGACTGCCAAGGTACAGCCTCTCATCCCCAAAACCATATATCCGCATAAATGCTGACTGTCCCTCCAGCTTGTTTCTGCCCGCGACCTCGAGGTCCTCAAGACCTACGTCGCCGACACTCCCCTCAACAGCGCCACCATCACCCCCAAGAAGGACTTCGTCATCCTCGGTGGTGGTCAAGCCGCCATGGATGTCACCCGAACCTCAGCCCGCCAGGGTAAGTTCGAGGCCCGCTTCTACCACAAGATCTTTGAGGACGAGATCGGCCGTGTGCGTGGCCACTTTGGTCCCCTCAACACCGTCGCAGCCGACCCCACCGGCAAGAGCTACGCAAGCGGCGGAGAGGACGGCTACGTGCGAGTTCACCACTTCGACAAGGGTTACTTCGACTTCAACTACGAGGTTGAGAGGGAACGGATGAACCGAATGCAGTAGATGCCTTCTTTTCCTGTGTGCTTGCATAGTACGGCGTTGGGGGACAAACAAATCTTTTTGTTCAAGAGGCAAAAAATAAAGGGAGGGGATGAAACTGGGGGTGTAGGGGAGAGAGGAAGACAAGGGCTTGTAATTCTTACCATCTCTCCAGGGCTTAGGGAAGGTCGAAAATTGCACGATTGATAACGTTTCTACGACTTGGGATTGGATATACGCCAGATGGCTAGACACCGTCCTTTTTACCATGCAGTCACGACATAGGGTTCACCAGGCTAGCATGAGTTCACAGCACGCCGAGTCGGGTATCAGGCAGTACAAGCATCTGGACATGGGTTTCTGCTTTTTAAAGAACTTTTCTACACGCAATCGCCGGCCTTCCTCGCTCTCATATCCTCCAACCTCCAAGGCATCGTGTGATGCATCATGCCGCCCGGTCCTCCTGGTACAAATTGTCGTGCCAGCCTGAACAAATACTTCCATGGGAACGTCTCCTGTGAGCCCCGGAATTCAACCAAACGCCAAAAAGTCTATTCCCCTAATCGATCGAGCACGTCGAAAAGCCCTGAATGTTTCTCTTACTTCTTCCTGCCCTTCTTACCCTTGGCAGAGCCTCCTGCGGACGCGGTGGATGCCACGCTGGATGCTCTTGACGGGGTAGCCGAGCTGTTTTTGCTAGATTTGACAGACTTGACGTTGTCGAGCGCCTTGTTCTGCACAATTTGTTAGATATATCAATAGAAAGGGAGCTGGGTCACCCTGTTGCGTACCTTGACACCGTTCTTGGCTTTCTTCTTCGCCGGAGCCATCCCGAGAATGCTGTCCTCGTCATTCTCGTCATCGGGCTCTCGCTTCGCCTTCCCGTTCACTCCGTTCGAGCCACGCGAAGGAACATCTTCGAATTCCTTGACGATGGTCGTAATCAGAGTAGTACAGCGACGGGAAAGCTCGATGGGAGTTCGGCTGAGGAAGAACCAATCAAATCGGAACAGAGGCGAGTCTCGAATGTTGTCCCTCATCTTCTCGTAGAGGTTTTCCGAATCGATACCATATTTGTCGAGGAGGACCAGCAGGAATCGATCCTCCTCTTCAGTGTAGACTTTCTTGTTGGTAGTGGACACAGAGTAGTTGATCTTGAGCTGCTGCAAGGGGACGCGGTACTGCTGCATCTTCTTCCTCAGGAGTTTCTGATGATGCCCTACGCGCCGAGTCCGCTCCTCACCATCCTCAATCGTTTTGATGTACTTGGGATAGTCCGAGATTTCGGTATACCGCTGCCAGAAAACCTTTGCATAAGCCTTGATTTCGGCAGCGGTCTTGCTGTCGACCTCATGAGAGATGCCATCGTAGTCGGTTCGGCCATATTTGCCAGATCCGTTGACAAACTGTTGGAAGTCTCGTCGGTTCCAGTCGCCGAATCCTTGGGGCGATAGATTCTCCTTCTCCTCTCGCTCTTCCTCCGTCAGAGGAGTGGCATTGTCGATCTCTTGCTGATCAAGGGCTCTCTCGGCCTCTCGCTCAGACATGTTCTCTTCGTCACCATCTGGCAGTGGAACCTTATAACCAATTTCTTTTCGGTAGTATGCAGTCTCCCTATCCTGAAGATCGCGCAGACGCGGCGGGTAGAACTGGTAGTCGTGCACAGGAACCTGCTTGGGCGCTCGAGGAGCCTTAGGCTTGGCGTCCGCCTTCGGGTTGGGGTACATAGTCTGGCGGAAGTATTTGTCCATTGAGTAGGATTGCTCCTTACGTTCTCGCTTGGCCGGGTTGATCCAGGTCATGTTGATGTTCTTCTTTGTGTTGGCAAAGTTCTCGCCATTCCACTCATAAGCCGACTCTGAGGTGAACTTTTGCAGGTCGTCAATGCCGAGCTTCTCGTATTTGGCGTTCAGCTCCTTCGTTCGGTTTTCGCCTCGTGAAAGAATCTCATCAATATCGTCATCTGCAATTTCGCCGTCCTCGGAAGCTATGTTGCCGGTAGGTCCCTTGGACTGGAACACCTTCTCAGCTCCGTGCTGAATCATGGACAGAAGCTCATCCTTGTTTGCAGCAGCCTTGGCAGCAGTCTGAGCACGACCTTGCTGAATGACCAGCTGGTCTAGGCGGAGCTTCTGAGCAGCTCTCTCCAAAACCTTCTCCTCAATGGCGTTATCCGTTACAAACCTATAGACGACAACCTGCTTGGTCTGGCCGATACGATGAGCTCGATCCATGGCCTGCAGATCCGCCTGAGGGTTCCAATCACTATCATAGAGAATGACAATGTCGGCGGTCGTCAGGTTGATGCCCAAGCCACCAGCTCGGGTTGTGAGTAGGAAGACAAATTTCTCCGAACCAGGCTTGTTGTACTCGTCGATGGCTGCGATTCGATCTTCGTGCGCTGTGCCACCGTCGATACGGCAATATTTGTACTCTCGGAAGACGCAATAGTCTTCGAGGATGTCCAGCAATCGACTCATTTGGGAGAAGATGAGAACGCGGCTTCCCTGCTTCTTAAGTCGCTTGAGAAGTCTGTCGAGCACAGCCATCTTACCCGCATTGTAGACAAGATGCTCATCGGTAGTGTAAGGGGGTCCTGGTTCAGCTCCTTCAAACAGATACGGGTGGTTGCAGCACTTTCGGAGCTGCATCACAATGTTGAGCAACCGGGTCTTAGACTCTCGCTTGCCACCGGCTCCGTTAACCGCGTCGATGTCCTTCTCAAGGATCTTCTGATACCACTTGACTTGCATCTCCGACATACCCAGGTACACGTTGACTTCTTTCTTTGGCAGTAAGCTCTTCTCAACGTCGCTCTTCACGCGACGTAGCAAGAAAGGACGGAGAACCCTATGGAGTTGTTGAACAACGGTGTCTTGATCCCGATCCTGCCCAGAAAACCACTGGTCGAATGCCTCCGAGTCGCCAAAAACGTCCGGAAGCAAGAAGTTGAGAAGCGCCCAAAGCTCGTGCAAGTTATTCTGCAAAGGTGTACCAGTAATGAGAAGTCGGTTTCGGGATGAGAAGAGTCGGATGACTTGCGACAGTGATGACTCTTCATTCTTGATTCGATGGGCCTAAATGCTGGTGAGTAAGGTGAATGCTCAGTGTTCACTAAAACATACCTCATCAATGATGATGTACTCCCAAGCAAACTTTTTCAAATGCGCTTTCTCTCGAAGCACCATCTCGTAGCTAGTGACGCAAACGTCGAACTTTTCGTCCACCAGTCTCTCATTAATGAGGTTGTGTCGCTCCTCTTTGGCGCCTTGGAGCACCAAAACATCCACCTCCGGCGTCCACCTGGCAAACTCTCGCTTCCAGTTATCGAGTGTGGACTTGGGCACAATAACCAAGTGCGGCCCGGTGATATCAACGATATGTCGTAGGTAGCCGAGGAAGGAAATGGTTTGAAGGGTCTTTCCGAGACCCATTTCGTCTGCGAGAATGCCAGAAATACCGTTCTCGTGGAGGGAGATCAACCAATTGAGGCCCGCAACCTGGTAGTCGCGCATGAGGCCCTGGATGAAGGGGGGTGATTCTCGGAAGGCGGTCTCAGCAGAACCACCATGTTTCTCGTCTTTCAAAAGCTCGGCATCTTCCTCAGCTTCTGTACGTCGACGTCTCTCGCTCGTGGCGCCTCCTTGCCTTCCAGCGCCTTTCTTGCCCCTTGCGGACTCGGCATTCTGTCGATCGATCTCGGTCATGATATCGCGAATTTTGGGATCAGGGTTTGTCTCGATGAAGTGACGGAATAGGTCAGTAAGACCAAGCAAATACCGGAATCGCCGAATGGTGTCATCTTCCTGCAGATAGATGGTCAGAATGTTGAAAGCCGTAGCCTTATGGTAGAGGGCTGGGTACCTTGGATTCGCCTAGCCGATCGTGCTTCTTGCCAAAAATGCTTCGACGGAGTTGATTAACCTCTGTGCGGCGCTTTCGACCATCCGTGGGCTCCCCGGCGACACTGCTAGCGGTGGTGCTGGGATTCTCAGTGTCGGTGTAATCGGGGGTTTCATCGACTTCCTAGAGCAGGTCATCAGCAAGCAGCTCTCGCGTCGCAAATCACGAGCGAAATGCAATTGGGCAATTTGGCTCACCATTTCCTCTCCCTGGCGGTGCTCAGGCGCGTCTGACATGGACGCGTCGGTATCCACGGCGTTGGCTCGAGATCGAGGCGCCATTGCGAACCGAGTTTGAGATGGACCTCTTTACGCGACTGGCGTCGAGGAGACGCGTTTCGAGACGGTGCAGAGCGAAGCCCAGATCAGTGCAAGTGTTCCAAGATGATGTTTGTAGGTTTTTTTTAGAACGCCTTCGACGATAATCTGGAGTCGGTACGGGAACGACGTCGCTTCGCAACTTGGAGAATGTGTAGATAAGGTGTCGGCGGGTAGAATCTCGACGGGCACCTTGAACTTTGAAGGGGACCAATTTGGGGCTAGTGCCACTGTACGGACCCCTGTCACAAGAGCGGCCCCACGATCCTGCAAGGAAGAAATGATAATCCGATATAGTTTAAACGACGTCACTCCGCGGCTGTTGTTTGAATCACCATCACCGAGCTGAAAGTATGAAAACGCTGCCAAAATAATCGCATGTTGCTAGAGACGTAGAGCCGACTCAGTGAAGGTTAATCAGTCATCTCAGCCCGGGGTGCTGGCTACACCGAAGTTACATACAGCCTCGCGTACCTTATGGTAGGAACGAGATCACGTGATATGCCCGTCCCCCACACCACGTGCTAACCCCTCGGTTAGTGCCGTTCAACAAGCTCTGTGCGGCGTTGAGTAGATGACTGGGCGAACACTCATCGTGACCCAACCTTCGTTTATCGACGACTTGATATCCTTGGACACATACATCCAATCTGTTCGACTCTTCTGTACAAATATCTGTTTTCTTGCCCTTTCCGCCGTTTCCTCAGGTCCGAAACGGCCTCTAAGCACCGCTTCCATCCCTGGTCTAGCCCGGCAGTTATCTGGTGAGGCGAATATCCCTTTGAGTTCACGAACGCTTTCTGACTCTACTCTCCCAGCATCTCTGCTTCACTACTTACCACTGCATCAGAATGGAGCCAATGAGAGGTATCTCCGGTGGTTTGGGCAAGCAACCTGCCCAGCAGGAGTCCCCTGAACAGCTACTCGATGTATTCAAGGCGGCGGCACTCTCCGTTACGAAACTCTACAAAACTTCGGCCGCGGCACAATCGAAGGCACGAACCGATGGATACCAGGACTGTCTCGATGATCTTTTGACTTTTCTGGACAAGGAGCGCCTGGGCCTAGACGATGGAGAGGGATGGAAAATCCGGAGATGGGCTACGGAACGGCTCGATGGACGCGAGAACGGCTCCCAGAACCTTGAGAGCGAAGATGAGATCGAAAAAGCAGAAACATCTTCATCGCCCGAGCTCACTCGACCGAACATCGCATCACAACAGACGAATCAAATGCGAACAGACTCAGCACCCCCAAGCATTCCCCCCATTACCGAAGAACCAACACCCCTCGTCGTTCCATCTCAAGACAGCTTTACATTTCAGTCATCACACCCGTATCCGAATATTGCTACTCTCGACTTGTCCGACTCAAGGCCTAACGATGGCCCCTCCATAGCGCCTACAAGACCTTCGAAAACCCGCTTGAGCAACATGACGAATCGAGCATGCCCTAGGGGGGCAGGACACTTAGTTCAAAGGGCCGGAGCTAAGCGCAAGCTGAACTTTGAAGAGATCTTTGACCTTGGTAGCCTAGCTGGAAAAGATCCTTTCGGCAACGGAGGGAAGCGCAATAGGCATGCTTGATGCCCTAACTGCGGTCGCAATCTCTTTTTGCTTGAAAATAACGCATTTATCACGGAGCAGCGGGTTTCATAGACTGGATGGGATGAGGTATGTTTACAGACGGACGCATGGACTAGCATGAGAGCATGGGCGGCGTTTGGAGGACGTAACGACTGCATTTGGTGGGTGTCAAGGTTGGGGCTTCTACATATTTGTCTCTTGGCAGTCGCCATGATATCTACAACGAGCATGATTGTTATATGATGACTCCTTGTGTACGACGAGTTAATTCCAGAGCCGTCTGCGACATCGCCTGCGAGCGAGGTCTCCAGGTTTACTTCAAGCTAACCCCTGTCTCGTCTGGCAAGTTGAATCAACCCATCGTAGAACCTCCTGTCGTGGCCGGCCTGTGTATACATCATGACTCTTGCGATTCTTCAGGGGGCCACTGACTTTATTAGTCGAGATTCATAGAAAATATACAATACAAATATTTCTTTCGACTTGACCTTCTTTTCTCCTGGATTCCTTATCCGTACTTCACTTCCAAATACAGCAGCTGTGAGCTTTCACTCTATACGGCTCTGCCGGCTCATCTTCGGCTCTCCACATGCTCATAGCTCCAGCTCCTAACTGACTTGCAGGAACGCCGGGCATTGTTCATGCAGCTACGTACCTAGGCCTCACCTCTTCAATCTTCAATCCTTATTTCTAAACTACAGCCTTCTTTGTCCTCCTTTCTACTCGGAAACTCGACGCGTCATTTTTTACTGCGCCGCACAAGGTGCTTTCTGTGCAGTGGTATGTAAACTACGGCCATTTCATTTATGTTACACCCTTTCGACGAATCGCGACATGATGTCGAGGGCAGCGTGCTTGTCCTTGACATTTAACGACTCCTTTTTTGCGACAAGCCAACATCCACTAACGCCGGCTCACATAGAATTTCGCCGCGAGACGTCTTTACAGACCGAATACCGCTTAACCAACATGTCGGACTTGGACAAACAAGAGGAGAAGCCCTCGGGCGAGCATGAGCATGAGCATGAGCTTGACCAGGAGCACGACCACGACCACGACCACGACCATGAGCCGGAAACTGAGATGACTGCGACTGAGGAGGTGCGTGAGGCGCGCAAAGAGGTGGATTAAAGAAGGAACTGACGAAGCGCCCTTAGGAAGAAATCACTGCCATGAAGCGCCGGGTGGCAGAGATGGAAGAGGAGGCTAAGAAGCTTCGCGAGATGCAGGCTACTCTAGAGCAGCAGTCTGCGGACCTAGCGGACGACAAGGAGTCTATCGATGCGCGCAGCATCTTTGTGGGCAACGTTGACTATTCAGCCTCGCCTGAGGAAATACAGGCTCACTTCCAGAGCTGCGGCTCGATCAATCGCGTCACCATCCTTCTCGACAAGTTTACGGGTCAGCCCAAGGGGTAAGTTTGCAAATCACTTCCACATGCTGGACATCATTGACATTTGAGCTTGCAGCTACGCCTATGTCGAGTTCACGGAACCCAGCTTGGTCGCCCAGGCCCTTGTTCTCAACGAGAGCGTATTCAAGGGTCGCAACATCAAGGTGACACCCAAGCGCACCAACATCCCCGGTATGACCCGCGGGCGCGGCGGCGGCGGCGGCGGCGGCGGCCGTGGAGGATTCCGCGGTGGTCGAGGGTTCCAGGGCAGAGGCAGCTTTCCTCGGGGTGGTGGTTATCGCGGTGGCTATCGAGGCCGCGGACGGGGCTTCGCCCCCTACTAGGAGCAGGGAGGCGCATTTCCCATGGGACAGGCTCGGCGATCTGAGCAACCGAGGCCTTTCGAGATTGAGGTTGACGAGTCCCATGGGCTCGACGGCAACTATGGTTCCCATGGTTTTGTCGGGCTCTGACAGATTTCTCCGTTGCTTTTCGTTCCTCGAAATTTAGGGATCCGGCTGTAAGGAGAAGGGCTCTTTTCTAGCAAAGGCAGGACGATGTATATTATCGCATCGGAAGGGGGGAGACAACAAACAGCCAACACGCCCGGGGTCGGACAGGAGTTTCGGTCTTGATTTATTTTTCGTGATAGCAAAAGCCACAACATGGATCTAGTCTAAATAATTAATGGCAAACATTTATCTTCCCGATATCCGTACTTGTTGCGACAACGTACTGTATGCAACTGCCCAAGCTACGATATGATGCCAGCCACTACTGGGCTGAGTGGATTGGCTTATAGGACAGAGGCATAAGCCAAGCGACGGTTCGTTTGTAGGATGGCGACACTCGCCACGCGTTCTCTTCCAAGCCCGGTTGATTGTGAGGCCGCCCGTTTCGCGTCCCCACTTCCGTCCTTGCCGAGCCAGGCACGGTGGACATTGCCATGAAGTCTCTGGTAATGATAATGCTGGTTGACAAATACGGCGTCAGGAGAGGGTAATGATAGCAGAATGTCTATATATCACCCACAACGAACGTGGGGCTTCTGCGGGCCAAGCGTGATAGCTTTCGGATAGTCCGAGCATGTCCTTAGACCTTACCCTGCACGACATGTTTGCGGGCCTTTGATGGTTATGTTTTAAGGGTATACGGCTGCCATCCCGAAGACATATATCCTGTATGAAGTTTTCTCCAAGCAGCGGCTGTTTTGCTATTGTGCTTGGACTATCCGTAGAATATCAGCATTCGAACAGCATACAATTGGATCAACGGCGCATCATGAGTTCACTAAAGCCAATACTCAATCTGAAGCTAAACTAGAGCAGGCTGCATAACCTACATAGGCGTTTGCCAGGAACCCAATACTACTCCAGGTGGAGGATTAACTATCTCTGCTCGTTGCAATGCGTCCTGCTGATCATGCTCGGAAAAGGCAATCGCAATTGTGGCGTCAACGCAATCGACGAGACGTTGTTGACGTCTCGCTGGGTGGCTCAGCGCATTGCATGGATGTAAGCACCTAAGCAAGCAACCTATGGAAGCCACCAACCAGATGCTCAACGATCCGAGCAGCCGTGTGCGAGTGCGAAGAGGTTACTTTTAGATATGAGACAGGGAAAAATAAGAATGTTGAGGGAACATTGATTTTTGGTGGACAATCGTGTATGAACCAAGTTTCATCCTCTAACCTGGTCTATGCAGGTCTTGGTTGCTATATCATGGCCTCTTTGTCAGGTCGATGCCAGGGGGAGTAATAAGGCCACCTGGAGAACCCGCGCAGTGAAGAGTGAAGGCCTAGAGAGTCCAGCTCATCACCAACAGGCAGGGCACTTGGGCCAAGCGCCTTAGTCACCTACCTAAGCGCCGGATCATCATCATGTTAAAAGCTGTGCCGGCGAGCCGTACGCGGCAAGCCAGCGTTCTTTGTCCATACTTCGTGTCTACACCCATGGATCCTTGGATACCTGGTTCGTGATCATGCTGTGGCTCGGTACTGTATTCGCCATCATCGAGATACAATACTTGGAACCATACCCAAATATGTATCCTTAGTAGTGTTATTCATAAGCATTGTCAATGAATGCCTCATCCATGGCCAGCTGAAGCAGGAACCGAGGCTGGAGATTTTGTCACCTGAGGCTCGGCCTGAGGCAGATGACAAGAAAGTACTTTTCGATTCGAGATAGTACCTTCAAGGATGATGAGTGTACTGTAGGTACCTACCTATGCCTCAAGGTTCCCCTCCCACTCTCTGGCAAGACTGGCATCACTCATCCTCTCTGACTTTGCAGTCGCTCGAGAACGGTCAATGGAGTGGAGGCCGAGGAACCTTTGGTAACCACTAATCTCGGGTTGTCTGGGCTCTGTGGTCCACTAGAAGCCCCGGCTGCCCGGCCTCCCCTACCCGCTCAGGGCGCAGTAAAGGTTCCTTCTTCAATCTTCAGGCTCTTCTGCCCGCTGTTACCTGCCTCTAGTACCTAAGGCAAGGTAGACTCGAAGTACCAAAAAAACACCGGAATGGTCCCCCACATTTCATTGCGTTTTGGCTGCCAGCTTCCGATATTTTTTTAGTGACCCCCTCGGATGCCTGGCTGCCTGTTGCAGGTCAGTGGTGCTGAAGTATTTGCCCCTGCTGCTGGGCATCATTATGGTAGAAGGTACGGAGTACGGAGTACAGATACTTTCACTCAGGCTCCCGTCTCCCACCACTGCACAGCCTGGAGCTGCACCGCTAAGAACCACCCCCCGTCTTGTCCAAGGCCCCAAGGCCCCCCATCCATGCCATCCATCGCCCTCACGTCCTCCCATCATCATCAACACCAACTACGACGCAGATACCCTTTACCAGCTTCATAGCGATCAGGGCAATTCCCGCAGACTCCCCACTGTCCGACATTTCTCTGTTTGTCCCAGCGCCGAAATCTGTCCCCGCGCTATCGCGTTTCGCTTCTTGCTGGAGCTTCGTCTTTTCGACGTCCCGTCGCGTGTCTCTAATCTTCCCGTTCCGGCCGCCGCCTCCTCGCTTTGGAAGCGGGGAGTCCGTGTCTGGTCTTTTGGCCCGCCGCCTGCCGCCCGTGCACAGCCTCAACCTCCCCCATTGCCCCAACTCCAGCGTCGTCAACTTTCACCAGCCGAATCCTTCGAGTCGATCCCGTCCTTCAAGCGCTTTTCCCTGATAAGGCTTCGACTGCGCATCTGGCTCTGGCCCTCAGGATATCCATCATTGTCGTCGTCGTTGTCGTGATCTAGTCCCTCGCTGCGCTGCGCAAGAGGTGACACCATGACCAGTCGCCCCGATTCCGGGCTGCCCAAGTAAGTTCATTCCCAACCGTCTATCCATGGCATCGCGTTCCGCGCCTGCTCCACGGCATACCATCCACTCGCTCTCTTCACGATACATTGTGCTGACATTCTGGAGCAGGCCCAACCTTCGGGTTACGAGTGAGTTGCCGTCGTCCCTCTACCCCTCCGTCCGAGTTTCTCTTTTGACATCATCCTAGTTATCGCTGCCGATGGTCTCTATAAGAGGGATGTTTTCCGTATGTATCGCCATGGTAAATGACAAATACAACTTTTGTTAACACGCGCCAGGCTTCCCCGACCCCTTCGCTGTTGCGACCATCAACGGCGAGCAGACCAAGACGACCACCGTCAGCAAGAGAACCCTGAATCCTTACTGGAACGAGAGCTTTGACTTGTAACGTGCCCCGCCACCTCAAACACAGGATTTCTTCAGCTCACCTTCAATAGCCGCACCAACGAAGATGGTATTTTGGCAGTCCAGGTCTTTGACCAAAAAAAGTTCAAGAAGAAGGACCAGGGCTTTCTGGGTGTCATCAACATCCGTGTCGGAGATGTCATCCCCGAACTCAGTGCGGACGCTGATGGTCAGTTGACTGGTGCCACCTCCCAGAGATGTGAAAGACCCTGCTGACATAGCCATGCGCCTTTCAGATCAGATGCTTACAAGAGACCTCAAGAAGTCGACCGATAACCTTGTTGTCCATGGCAAGCTCATCATCAACCTCTCTTGCAACCTAAGCGCACCAGCTCGCGGTGGCCAAGCATCGACGAGTCGACCTTCGCTAGGTGCCGGCCCTTCGAACCTCTCCTCCCTCTCCGCTCCTCCCTCAGACAACCGCCCAGGCTCCTCCTTGTCGGGACCAAACGGTGCTGGTGGCTCGCAAGTCAACTTGCCACACCGCCCTTCAAGCATCAACTCTGTCGGCGGTACCAGCGCTCCTGGAGCAAATGCCACTGGACAACCCCGTCAGAACAACCAGCTTAGTCCTTTCGAAGATGCACAGGGACGCCTGCCTGCCGGCTGGGAGCGCCGCGAAGATAACTTGGGCCGCACATACTACGTCGATCACAATACCCGAACTACAAGCTGGAATCGTCCCACTGTGGGTGGCGCCCAGGAACAGCGAAACGACAGAGAGGCAGCTACTCAGGTCGAGCGGCAGAGACATCAGAACCGCACTTTGCCCGAGGACCGAACTGGCTCCAGCTCACCAACCCTGCATGCACAGCAACCGCCGCAAACATCATCCCCACCCGCTAACGGTGGCGCGGTGATGCACACCGGAGCGACGAGCCCAGGCACGGGTGAGCTGCCGCCTGGCTGGGAACAGCGATGGACCCCCGAGGGTCGCCCTTACTTTGTTGATCACAACACTAGAACAACCACCTGGGTCGACCCACGTCGCCAGCAGTACATCCGCATGTACGGCGGCCAGAACAATGCCAACGGGCAGATTCAACAGCAACCCGTGTCGCAACTCGGGCCCCTTCCCAGTGGCTGGGAGATGCGTCTTACGAATACCGCTCGTGTCTACTTTGTAGACCACAACACCAAGACCACCACTTGGGACGACCCTCGACTCCCATCATCTCTCGACCAGAACGTTCCTCAGTACAAGAGAGACTTCCGACGGAAGCTCATCTACTTCCGTTCCCAGCCGGCCATGCGCATTCTGAGTGGACAGTGCCACATCAAAGTGCGGCGATCTCATATCTTTGAGGACTCTTTCGCAGAAATTACACGTCAATCGGCTACGGACCTGAAGAAGCGACTGATGATCAAGTTTGATGGCGAGGATGGTTTGGATTACGGCGGTCTCTCGCGAGAATTCTTCTTCCTCCTCTCCCACGAAATGTTCAACCCCTTCTACTGTCTGTTCGAGTACTCAGCCCACGATAACTACACCCTTCAGATCAACCCCCATTCCGGAATCAACCCGGAGCATCTTAACTACTTCAAGTTCATCGGACGTGTGGTCGGCTTGGCTATCTTCCACCGGCGATTCTTGGACGCCTTCTTTATTGGCGCCCTGTACAAGATGGTGCTCGGTAAAGCGGTCGCTTTGGCGGATATGGAGGGCGTGGATGCCGATTTCCACCGATCTTTGCAGTGGATGTTGGATAACGACATTTCGGGTGGAATTTTGGAGCAGACATTCTCGACAGAGGACGAGCGTTTTGGAGTTCTGACGACAGAGGATCTCATTCCCAATGGCCGAAACATTGATGTGACCAACGAGAACAAGAAGGAATATGTTGACCTCATGGTCAAGTGGCGCATCGAGAAGCGCATTGCAGAGCAGTTCCAGGCTTTCAAGGAGGGCTTCCAAGAGCTCATTCCTCAGGATCTCATCAACGTTTTTGATGAGCGTGAGCTTGAGCTCCTCATCGGAGGTATTGCCGAGATTGACGTCGATGACTGGAAGAAGCACACCGACTATAGAGGATACACCGAGTCCGACGAAGTTGTCCAGAACTTCTGGGCGACGGTCCGGTCGTGGGATGGAGAGCAGAAGTCTCGACTACTGCAGTTTACTACCGGCACTTCTCGAATCCCCGTCAACGGATTCAAGGATCTCCAAGGCAGCGATGGTCCACGACGATTCACCATTGAAAAAGCAGGAGAGATTACCAATCTGCCCAAGGCGCACACATGGTAAGTTTATATATATATATCTTTGGAAGCAAGGTATCCAGGACTGACAATTTGAATAGCTTCAACCGACTCGATTTGCCACCTTATAAGAGTCTGGAAATGCTCCAGCAAAAGCTAACAATTGCGGTTGAAGAGACGATGGGCTTTGGCCAGGAGTAAATGGCAAAGATACCACGCTTAGCAGGGACACACTGGACTCGAACCATTTCAAACTGTACGCGACTGCTGTGGCCTGGCCCCCAAGACAGCAACTTCTCTTCTCTCTGCCCCTTCCTCTCGCTCATACGTACGCACTGTTTTGGGTATTTGCTTTGGTTCAAAGAGTGGACAGACCTGGGTCGTTTGGCGCTGGCGCATTAATTGACGTTCAACATGCGATGCAACAGCTATTTATCTCTGCCCACTCAGCGTATAGACTAAGGACGGAATCCAAGCCTCCTTGCCAGAACGGACGGATGGACGTGTCTTGCTGGGTCTGTTTTGTGGGAAGCCTTGGCGGACATTGTGGAATTATCACTCTACGGCTTGATTGGGGTACACGCCGGGATTGACGCGGTAATGGATGTGATCCTGTTCGACCACTGAATAAAAACAGTCTGTACCATGTATTACATACAATGTCGGCAGATGCAACAGAGCCAGCGTTTCTGGGCTGGAGGGAAAGATAGGTTTTCAGCGCTACTTTTAACATTTCACACATATATATAGCATACCATCTCTCTAACTACTACTGTGACGTCCTATTTAGTAGTATTAGCCTTGGGAAATCTTATGTGGAAATTCTCGGGATTTCTTGTGGTCATTTTCCTGCCGATAAGACCTATTTTCTTATAAAAAGTCCCCTTTAGACAGACTGCGTTAGATAAAACGATATAGTTATAAGGCCGGTTAGGTAAGTTAGAGTGCTCAGACTAAGGGCGAATGCCCTTAATAAACCTAGGTTAATCAGTTTATCTTTAACTTCTCCTTCGCCGTCTGACTCGGAGTCGGTCTGCTCAGGGGGTGGGAGATAGTCGTCTTCTGGTTCCAGTCAGCGGGGGTCTGAGGTTCCGCCGGAACGGTAGTGCCAACCTCTCTTGGTTTGCCTCTATCAAAGGGATTGGCTCTTGTAGGTATGGACTCATGTTCTTCGGGGGATTCGGGGCTACCTCTAGAAGTCGGGTCACCCAGTTCTCAGCATAGCCATCTGTGGTCGGCGGGGCTTCTGCCTCTTCCTCGGTGAGGTTCTCTCATCTTGGTCTAGGTAGACCTTCAAAAGGGTCTTGTCGCTTCTTTTATTTGCGGAGAAAGTTGGGAAGGGAACCTGGTCCTGTTCGCGCGCACCTGGGTTTTGCTGAGAAGTCCTACGATGAGCTGTATGAGAGGAACAAGTCAGCCCACTACAGACTCATCTGCCAACCAGGGATTTCCTCCAACTTCCGTGTGCTCGCCCTGTTCAAGATGCAGCCGGGCAATACCGCTGCCACAGTTATCGCCGAGGCTTTCCTGATGTGTTACTTGTCAGTGTACGCTCGGTCATGGTCAGCACAGCAAGCATTCGTGAACATGCTCCGAGAAGGCACGCAGGGGCTCCCAGGCTTCTCTCACATCGGACTGAACCGCGGCCTCCCCCTGGCTTCCAGCTTCAAAGGCATGCCAAAGTCCTCCGAGCTACACCATATCTGGTTGAAGGAGAATAACCTCAAGAACGTCTGCATGAACTGCGAGAGACCCGCGCCGGAGGATGACAAGAACTGGTCGGGCTGGTTTGAGAAACGTCGATGCCGTGCATGCATCAGCTACCGAAACCTTCACGGCCACGAAAAGCTTGCGGGGATGTACGTCAGTCTCAAGGACCACGCCTTATGGGTCGGGGGAAGGAAACGACAATTTCTGCCAGAAACCGCTTTGCCAGGAGCCTCGCCGACCGGGGCGCAACGCGTTCAGAGGCTTCGGCCCTGAGTCGAGATGCTGGGCTTGCTACAAGCACTGGTGCAACCATGGCGAAGAAGATCCAAACCCACACCAGGGAAAGCCGGCGGCAAAGCACCAAAAGTGGCTGGACGAAGGGAACGACGACGCTTATGGAGTCTGTCGCGTGCCTCGACCGGCACAGAGTCATCTCCTCGGTTGAACTGGCTGGTTGGACGCTTCCCGATGTGCCCAACGTACGAAGAATGCAAGACCAACCGAGCTGGCTGATGAGGACTGGGTCAAGATCTACGGCAATATATGTGCCATCTGCGGCGTCGACGCCGCATACGCGTCTTCCATGTTTGGTCGAGCGGATAACAGAAGGTGTCTATCTTGCTTCCAGCACCGAAAGAAGCACAAGAGGGACAAGGCATCTGAAGAAGTCGATGAAGGCAACAAATCTCTGCACCAAGAGTGGGTTGACCAAGGGAATGCAGATGTATGTGGAAGCTAATAACCTCTAGGATGTATACATGAATTGCGAGATACCAGCACCAGACGACGACAAGAATTGGCCCGGATGGTTCGAGAAACGTCGATGCCGAGCTTGCATTAGCTACCGAACCGCCGTGGCCGGTTTGGAAAGACATACACGCATAGTTTCGGCATATAAACACGACACATGCTCGCAATGATCATTATCCAGTTGAATGTATTTATCTAGTGCCTTATCTCTACCTCATATTTGCCCCATCTTTGCCTCGTCTTTACTTTGTCTCTAATCCATCTCTTATGTCTGATCTTCTCTCTTCTCTTCTCTGTTTCCCTTCTCTTCTCTGTTTCCCTTCTCTTCTCTGTTTCCCTTCTCTTCTCTGTTTCCCTTCTCTTCTCTGTTTCCCTTCTCTTCTCTGTTTCCCTTCTCTTCTCTGTTTCCCTTCTCTTCTCTGTTTCCCTTCTCTTCTCTGTTTCCCTTCTCTTCTCTGTTTCCCGTCTCTTTCTGCATACCCTCGAGGTTGCAGTTAAACCAAGTTCAAGTCGAACTAATTCCCCGTCTTCTCTGTCTTTTCTCGAAACAATGGCTCGAACCAGACGTCGTCGTCCCCTAGTGGACATCAATCCTAACCTAGTAAACCAAGGGTCTACTTCAATTCCCAAGTCAAAGCGCAAGCGCGCCACCACGCAAACCATCAATAAGACTGAAGCTGGCAATATCGGTCTGGATTCAAGTGAACCTCGCACTAAAACCCCTCGACTGGAACCAGAGGATGTATATCTCCCGCTCCCTAAGCAGACCGACTCTAAGATAGACGGCAAAGGAGAAGTGGAAGATAAACCAATTGACCTTTAAAGGTCCAGACCAAGATAAGGACCTCGCCGATAAAGAGGAGGAAGCCCTGCCAAGTATAGATAGCTATGCTAAGAGCTGGGTGACCTGACTTCTAGACAGCCTTTTAGCAGTAACTTGTTAACTAGACTACTATCATAAGGCTTAACTCTACTATTTATAAAGGCTTATTATAAAGACTAATGTCTTATAACATTACTTAGGTCTAGTTTACCTAAATTTATTTAACTAAGGTGTTATAGCACAAACAGCTATTCCCCTGCTTTTTATCCCCGGGCACCAGATAGAGTGTTTATCTTAATAATAGAGAGGAAGGTACTATATCGTTCTTTCTTTTATTAACACTATATATATATAATTTTAGTTTCTTCTACTATTCTACTGGCACGATTCCTGGTTTATATAACACTACTACCTAAGCTGAGAAAGCGAAGTCTTGCTGGTGTAATGAGTACTAAGCGATTGTATAGGTGAACCCTGTAACTCCCAGATGTCATAGAGAGATACCGCATGTGCACGAGCTTCTAATGCCGTTCTTCTAGGGTCCAAATCAATATGAAAATGCTCCGCAGGTTGGCCATTCCCGCCCTTCCATGCATGCCTTACAGACCTTGCCTTCGACAAGAGTATCGATGATAACGACGCTCAGGAAGACTGGAGCACGGCGCATAGTGAAATTACCGGTCGCGTACGCATGTGGCAGGAGATTTAGGCATGTAGACACGACGTGTACGCGTAATGATTATTCCATGTCTAATTTGAACCGTGTATATGCCCGCCCTGGCTTTGGCTCGACAAGAAGGGAACAGCACTTAGAAGACGAACCCGAGGCCGATCTTGCGCATTCAACGACACCAGTATTACGGTCGGTGTTATCTCGATGAATCACCCTGCACTACACTATCGAGGAAGTCGTTTCGGAGGTCGGCATTGAGGGTGGTGGCCCTGAAGCTGGTCTGTGGCCACGCTTGTAGCAAGCCCAGCATCTCGAGTCAGGGCCGCACACCTGCTGTGGATATGTCGTTCGTGGCCGGCACTTTTGACCAGAATCACTCTATTTCCAATGTAGCATGTATGATCTGCGTCTTCAACCTCCTTTGTTGATATAGATACAGAATTGCATTTCCTTCTACCATTCTACCGGCGAAATCCCCACTACCTATGTACGTACCTACACCCGGTGCTGACAAAGAAAAGACGTCATTGGCGCGCCCTTCCTCTTCCCACGGCCGCGTCGACAATCCAACTCAGATCCATCCACGTCTTGATGCTTCTACCTACATCAATATCCTGCCGTGCAATTTGCCAATACTCAACTACACAGCCCTTCCTTTGACCTTTTATCCATTCCTTCCGAATCAGGAGAACAGGTGGCTCCCCCAAATCCCTCGCTCCACCTCCTCATCGTCGGTACCACATGCGGGTAATCTTGGTGTTGCGCATCTTTCTCTGCAACTGAAAAACGCCATACATGAGAGCCTCGCTAGTAGGAGGGCACCCCGGTACGTATATATCGACGGGTATTACACGATCACATCCGCGGACGACGGAGTAGCTGTAATGGTAGTATCCTCCACCGTTGGCACACGAGCCCATAGAGATGACCCAGCGGGGCTCAGGCATCTGATCGTAGACCTGTCGGAGGGCAGGAGCCATCTTGTTCGTAAGAGTGCCGGCGACGATCATTACATCGGACTGTCGGGGGGAGGCACGGAAGATGATACCGAGACGATCCTGATCGTATCGTGGGGTGGAGAGGTGCATCATTTCGACGGCGCAGCAGGCGAGACCAAATGTCATGGGCCAGAGGGAGGACTGACGAGCCCAGTTGGCTATCACATCGAGTGAGGAACTGCGGGGAAGAGGTCAATTAGCTTTGGTAGGTGGACAAGAGACATGTAATTGAGTCTTAGAGTAGAGAGTATCGAGGCCGCTAAAGAGCGTGATGGTTTAGGAATGGGCGTTGCGAGACATACAGCGCATATTGCATAACACTCTTGGTGCGCTCCTCGCTGGGGAGAGGCACCTCCTTGCGAGGCTTGACCAGGCCCGAGACGCCCGAATGGGGCTGCACGGCACTCGCATCGCGGCGAGAGTTGGTCGAGAAGGCTGCGGCGGCAGTTCGGAAGGGGATGACGGTCGTCGCGGGCTTGACTGTATCGTTGTGACGGGCACGTTAGCAGTTGTAATTATCGGCATGATGACCGGTTTGATTTCCGAGCCAAAAACCCGCCGGGCCGGGGGTTGAAAACACGCACCTCGGAGGGCCATTGCGGCCGCGGATCGTGAAGCGGAAAGCATTTTGAGAGAGTGATCGAGTCGGCGAACGAGGAGGCCTCGATCACGCGGATTCAGAGGGGGAAGAGGGGAGATTGGGGGGAGGTTGAGGCGTTGACGAAGGGAAGCTTTCTTGGTTGACGTTGAGATCGATGGACGATTCGCCTCTTTGCTTTCGAGCCGGAATAAGATGACGGTGATTGGCTGGAAGGACTAGGACTAACCTAGGGTCCGACGATTAGCCGATATGGTGGGGAAAATCTGGTGACGATAACTTCAGTGGTCAATGACGGGAGTCTGGGGAATTTGGCGGGTAGAAGTTCCAGAAGAATGTTGAGTCAATGACACGTCTTTATGCCAAAGAACTCGCCTTCTGCGCGAAGAGAAAATTTCCAGATATCTGGTAGTTTTGAATCCCCCACTCGACGAGTCCATCTTCTGTTCCCTTCTATCTTGAGTTGCCTTGAGCGGTTACGGGATTGGAAGAGTTTCCCTCTGATGAATCCATGACGCCTGATACCGCCCCTTTGAAGATGCTCTAGTCTAAAGAGAGCTTGGCAATTTTGTCAAGATAGGGCGCTACTTATTGGCCAATTCCATCTTGTTCGACCCAAGGCGGTAGGAATGTGTGTTTCCGTATCGCTACTAATGAAGCTATTGATGCTGCGGAGCGAGGCAGTCAACCTACATATATACAGTAGGGAGACAAAGGTTTCGCCTGGATATGCCCAAGACATGCGTACCCTCGAGGTAGGTAATTCCCTGGCTTGTTAACCTAAAGAGCACTCGTGAGATGGATATAAGCTATCCTAAGCTTAGAGGAACCTAGACTACCTGGGTACGTTCGATACGGTATCTAGAGTATCTCGCTACCTACCTATTCGCCTTGCAGTAAGAATAGAGGCTGGGCGGAATTTCTGTCTACTCACCTCGGACCGGCCCCTCCATTGGGTGTACTGCAACCAAATCTCTCGACTGAGTTCTCGACACTTATTAAGGAAGATACTACTTGCTGGTCGGCAGCAGTCTCCATGTATTGGCCAATATACTTGAACAACTTACATCCTTGTCCGATTCGAGAAGCACGAGGAGGAAACTGGTGCCCACATTTGAATAGTGTCACGAGTAAAATACTTAGCAATCGGTTGAAGCAGTTTTCGCCTTTTACCCAAGCCAACCTTGACCCCCTTGATGTGTAGGTTCTTACAAGATGCCAACCTGCCAGGGCACCTCAATCGCAGGTGGAAACCCCGCATGGCAGCAGGTTCCAACGTCTTGACATCTAGTTTTCGTCTAAATTCTCTCTGGCATTCGCGAGAAAAATCTGGACTGTTGACATGAACCTGTGCGGCAAGGTATCATAGGATACTAAGTATATGCTTGAGACACTTTTCAAAGCCGCGCGTCCTTCAGCCATATAAACCATAGAGTCTCAGCTATTTCATATGCTCTCTCCAGAATATCTGTCCCGAAGCTGCGGCATGTGTACCGTAGTAAAGGGGTAAGTGCTTGTCTCTGATCAAGGGCTCAAGTGGAAGTCGTCAAAGCCAACCGTGGTTGGCTAGTCGGCTGGAAACACGTACGACGACGGGTTAATGAGTTGACTCGGATCACTGACAGGGGTATTCTAATTTAGAAACTGGGGATTGTTGCTCTAGTTGGGAGCCGATTATGCACAATATATACGGATATCATCAGGGTCACGGTGGTCATTTCAGACTCGGCTCGGATTGAGCAGTTAGCAACCAATTGGCGTGCTCCTTGGAGCGACAAGTGGATGATAAAAAAAACTGGATTGGCCATTGCTGTTGACCGCTGGGTCCCAGCTTAAATCCATGTTCACCCATACCCATGCAGCCTCGGCTGCCACGATCGCATTGACCTGGTCTGGTCCAAAGACTCGCGTGAAGTGAAGGATTTCAAGGATCTGAACGCGGCTGACCGCAATGACCGTCGCCGATCTGAAGAGGGCTCAGTCCCCTGGAATTGAAGATGGAGGACCACGGCGGCTAACTGACAACAATTGGAGTCTTTAACCACTAATGATGTCAAAGCATGTCTTTAGAAATGAGGAGGTGCTTGCACACGATCAACGCGCGTAATTGATAATCAGGAAAGACATCGTGGTGCATGTGTTCCATCTCTCGATACCCTGAGAATTGTGTCACTGTCCGGGCGAAAGCCAGCCACGGCGCGCTAAAGGCAGGTTATTTTAGCCGCGGCTTCTTAAATTTATACAGGTACAATGCTGCTCGCCCCCCCCCCGCCCTGGATCCAATGGATGCCACACGATGAGGTGCTCAAGAATAGCGGTTGTTCTATCGTGGAAAAGAAAACCGCTTGACAGCCCAGCCTGATCCAGAACAAAAGAGCCCACGATCCCCACTGTGTCCCCGGAGAGCCCCAGAAACATGAGATTCCAGCGGCCGAGACTCTGACCACAGTCCACAGACGCCAAGCCACCCCGCCAATGGCTCGCCGCTGGCCGGCGCAGTAGTTGCCTTTCCGAGACTCCAGCTCCCCTATTCTGGTGGGAGACGACAAAAAGATCTTAAGAGGCGACGAGAGGGGGTTGCTGGCTATACGTAGTACCTTTGAGACAAGCCGCCGCAAGACAGAGAATCAGAGAGGTTCGGCGTTGGATCTCGTCAATCGCGTACGGATACTTGTACTGAAAATGCGCCGAGTAAGGTAAGGTATCCAATATCTTATCTTGCTTGACTGCCCAGGTAAAAGTACTCCGTACCTGGGTTCCCCTGGACTCTTCCATGAGGTGGCTGCGGGACGTGCCCGTGATCCTCCATGGCGTTTAGGTAGGTACCTTACCTCCCAAGGTAGCAGAGCGTTATCTGTACCTTGCCTGGAATAGACGGAACCTCCTGGCCGCTGCAGAAGATTTGATTTAACTAGCTTCCTTCCGGTCCAGGGTGCCCAGGCGCCCGACTTCCATTCTCATTAATCTCTAGTAGGCCCGCACGCCCGTTAGTGGTCTCTGCCACCACGCAATGGAAGCCTCCATTGCTCCCTGCTCCCTGCTCCCTACTCCCTGCTGCTGCTCCCTGTTCTCTTCATTGTCAAGCTCATGTGGCTCCGCAAATCTCTAGCGCCGCCTCTCCACGCTCCAACGCCTCCCCTCCACTAAGCTTCGACTTGCAACTTCCCGGCGATTTCCAGTTTCCACCTTGACAGGGCAGGTACTTGTCCGGGATTCCTCCCCGTTCCGCCCGACCTCTCAACACCACAACTCACCACACTTCCTTCACCTCTTTGCCGGCACCTTATCCAACCTTTTCTTCTTGTCTTTCTTCTCTTTGATCTTTGCTCCTCCTTTCTGCTCGTGCGATATCACCTGGCGCGATCGACGATACCCTCGAAACCTCCCGCGTACCTCCTCCGGCGCAAAGTCAAATACTTCGCCCCGACAATGCCCTCGTGCTGCGCTCGCTGAGCTTCTGTCCTCTTATCGATGCTTCGGCAGCCTGCTCCCCCGTGGCGCGCATAAACCCTCCGACTTCCCGCCGCCCTCAACTCTTACTTTGCCGACATGGCTGTCATGTGGCCGCGATTCAAACAATGGCTATCGGCCTGGCCCTCTCGCCTGGTCTTCCGCTACCTGAGTGCGCTCTTCATCTTCTGCTTCGCCATCACCAACTACCTACTATGGACCAGCAGCCAGGGCTGGGACGTCACCGAACCAAAGGGACCCGTCACCATGGGCCCTAAACATCCGATTAAGAAGCTCATGGCAGACGCCCGCGCTCGCCATGAAATTCTCCTCACGAAGCGAAGCTACCGTCTCCACGACGCCGCTGAGCGGTATCGCGCCCGCAGAGGACGTCACCCGCCCCCGGGGTTTGACAAGTGGGTCGAGGCTGCCGTCGCCTCCGATGCCGTCATTGTCGAGGATTACTTCGATCGCATCTATAAAGACCTCACCCCGTACTGGGCGCTCGACGCCCATACTCTCGCCAGGCGGGCATCTGCCTGGCACTGGGTCGTCAAGGTTCGCGATGGCGAGGCCACTGGCGTGGGTGATACAACGGGTCTGGTTCCATGGCTTCAGCTGTGGACCGAGCTTGTCAAAGAGTTTGCAAAGGATCTCCCCGATGTCGACATGCCCATCAACTACATGGACGAGCCTCGAATCCTCGTCCCCTTTGAAGATCTCTCGAAACTTGTTGATCAGGAGCGCAACAACCGGCGCATACCTCCTGTGAAAGAGGTCGTCACAGAGTTCAAGAGCCTCGCCAAGCTGGACGACGAAAAGCCTCAGCCGTACGACCCATTTTGGTTCAATGGTTCTGCTAGCTACTGGGAACTTGCGCGTGTGACGTGTGACCCCAACTCTCCGTCGCGCAATGTCCAACAGGTCCCAGACTTCAAAGCCCCCGTCGAATACCCCACGAACTGGGATCCTGAGTATGCTTACAAAGGATATATCAAGAATTGGACTGCCTCTCAGGATCCTTGTTTACAGCCGCATCTTCGCCAGATGCATGGAAGTTTTGTCAAGCCCCTTAGCTTGTCCACCTCTAAGGAGCTGATCCCCATGTTTGGCGGATCAAAGCTTCCCATGAACAATGAGATACTTATCCCCGGCGCCATGTATCTTACCGAGGATGAATTCTACTCGGGGGGTGAGAAAATGGGGCCCGCATGGCATGCTAAGAAGACGGGCATCGTCTGGCGAGGTGACGCTTCCGGCGGTCGAGCCAAGGACAATATCTGGCATCGCTTCCACCGACATCGTCTCATGCAGATGCTCAACGGCACCTACGTGGACAGCGTTGAGCATGGCGGCGTAAAGCCCAAGACCTTTCAGCTGCCAACCCCTGACCGCTACAACAGCACCTATCGCGCCTCCAACTCTGTTGGCAAGTGGCTGAAGAAGATTTCCGATTGCGGGTTCAAGCGCCTGCTATGCGAGCCTGGTCGCTGCGGTCACGTTGACCATTATTTCCATGAACTCAAGCACATGCCCATGAAGGAGCAGTACCGCTACAAGTTTCTCCCTGACACCGATGGCAACTCTTTCAGTGCCCGTTTCCGCGGCTTCTTGCGCTCTTCGAGCATGCCCCTAAAGGCCACCGTCTATGCCGAGTGGCACGACGACCGTCTCACGCCGTGGGTTCACTTCGTCCCCTTCGACAACACGTTCCAGGATCTTTATGCTATTCTCGAGTTCTTTACCGATGAGGACTCTGGCGGCGATACTGCTGCCCGTTATATCGCCGAAAAGGGCAAGGAGTGGGCTGGACAGGTTCTCCGTCGCGAAGACATGCGTCTCTATACCTGGCGTCTGCTACTCGAGTGGGCTCGAGTATGCGATGAAAACCGCCACAAACTAGGGTTTATAAAAGACCTGGTGGAACCCAGACGCGAATCCAAACGGTGACGCTCAGTGCGGAATTGATAGCACATGTTCTCCTGCACTTGCACAGCATCCTCCTGGGCGGGATAACCCAGGCCAAGGATGTTTGTTTCTGGTGCTCACGTATATATTTAATACTCACGGCCTGGAGTTTTGGAGTTGGATCATGCGCCTATGTAAGGCTGGAAATTTGGAGGATAATGTAGAAGGGTTACGGTGGCTGAGACGGACCCTATCATCCAGAGTACATCCTACACACATCATGGAAGCATACTGATGTAACTGAGGATTCTGCATGTATAACACCATTAACGTTGGATGAAAGGATGAAGAGGTGGGATAGAAGGGAGTCCCTCGCTCCCAATACGCGACTGTAGAAAAGTTGGTCTAATCCACCCAAGTAGTAAATATGATACCAAATGCCATAATCTTAAATGCCGTCTCTTCCCAAAAGCCCGTGACTCGATTCGGAAGCAACTCCGTGATATGCATTAAAAGAACCATTCTGGGACAAGTTGTTCCTGTCATTCTCTCATCCTCATTAACATGCCAATACACAGGCCTCATTCCTCACAACCTCCCACTCCAAACTCATTTTTCATAAATGTCACAACCCATCATGAACCAACGCCAGATAGCCTCGTAACGTAAACGACGATGATTCCGTAGCAAAGCGGAGGATTTACAACTGTAGATTCGTGACCGGCTCGCGGGCAGGCTGCCCCTTGAGATGAGCGGCAGAGCCCTTGAACAGGCTCTGCCAGATGAAGGCCTCACTGAGAAGCAGCTCAATGTCCTTCTCGGTCCAGTCCTTGGTGGGGAGGCACTGCAGGAACATCATGGTCTCCTGGAAGTCCATGCGGACGAGCTTGTCGGACCATTTGACAAGGAAAGCGGCGCACACGTAGAGGTGGAACTCGGAGAAGCCTTGCTCTTCTGCCTGGATAATTGGTCAGTCAACAGGAGTGAAAGGGGGTTAGTTGTTTTGAGGCTTGACGAACCAGATAAGTGTCCCACATGCGTATGGTGTTTTTGACGCTGAATTCTCGCATCAGGAGACAATTCATCCAGCGAAAACTGAACTGGATAAACTCTACGCCTTCTTGTTCCAGATGCTTGGACAAGCTGGCGTCTATACGCGCCGTGAGGTCTCGCAGGGCAGAGACTTGGCGCTGTATGCCTGGCTGCGCCACGATGTAGTGGTCCTGGATGCCATCCAGAAGCTTGGTTAAGCACCAGAAAGAATCAGCCTCAACAGCATCCAGCACCGACTTGGGAAGCTGCCCTGGGTCCATGCCGGACTCGATATTAGGGTCGCCGATGTAGATACCCAGGAATACTTGCCAGAACGGCGTCACCAGGTCGTTAATGCCCTGAACATAGCCGCTAGCCGGGTGGCGAACTGCCCACAAGTAGAGAATGCGCTCGAGCGACCGCTGAGTGGCCTCATAACTGTACAGCTCGATATGTGGGTTTGTTCGGGGAATGTCAATGCTGATCTGATGCCAGACGGCCTCGTCCAAGCCTCGTGTCCTGCCAGAGGGGGCTGTGCTCGCTGAGTTGGAAGCTGTGCTTCCGCCCCTCTCGAACGCCTGGCGGACGCCATCGAGATATTCTTTGCGTTTTCTTTCCAGGGTAGCAACCCGACGTTCGCTATTTGCGGGTAGATAGCTGAGGAGGAGCTGCCAGGTAATGGCGCGAACCTCCTGGGGCACGCCGGACCAGGCCAGCGACCTCAGGTCTGGAAGAGAAATGGTAGAGGCCTGGAGGAGCTTCTTGAACTTGTTGATACGTGTGATTCGGGAGTTGATGGCGTCGACCTCTTTGGGGGCGGCGTTGGCGGGAACGGTAGGATAGTTGATGAGGTGTAGCGCGTTGGCGGGGTCTTATTTGAGATGATTAGCTTTTACGTGCAGTACTCGCCCATATGGAAGAGACAAACCTCTTAGAATCTCCTTGTACTGAGGTCGAAGAATCTTCCCCTCGCTTTTCTTGGGCATGGGGTATGTGGGCGCGGGACGCTCGATCGCGATATCGGCGCTATTCGAATACCGCCTGGAGTGGAGGGCATCATGCGGCTCTTCTGACGATGGCGACAATGTACTTGACCCGGCTTTGTTCGTAGCTATTCGTCGCGACCTCCTCTTCATACTTGACAGGCTAGGCAAGCCAAAGTCGTCACCGTCGTCATCATCCTCGTAGCCCATCATATCGTCTTCGTCGGCCTTCCAGTCATCGTTGGTGTTGGAGAGGAAGTTGATATAGTTCTTGTAAGGTGGCGAGGCTTTTGTGCTTGGAGTCGTCTTCGGCGGGGGAGAGGCTTCGTGGATTCGGATCTTGGCTGAGGAGGAGGAGGGAGGTGTCCTGGGTCGTGAGGAGCTCGATGGGTTTCTGGATAGTCGACGTCAGCGAACAAAGGACATAAGGCCTCGCCAACATTTACCAACTACTTACAGCGAGTCGAACTTGAGCATATCGGCATGGGAATATGCAGCGCCAACCACGAGATTAGAGCCATGGCCTCCAGGCGACGTGATATTCCTCTTCGGGGTAGAGCTGTGACTGTCTCGTGGAGGCGGTCTCCAGAAAGGCGATGCGGACCTGGTCGAGATGCTTCAGCGCGCGAGCATAGAGGAAGCGGCCAGGACAGACAAAACGTACTCTGATCGGTCTGGCTCACAGCAATTGGGCTACTGTCAGCACATTCTGCCATCTCGCAAACGGTCTGCAGGCCTTGAGACGCTCCGAACCCCTCTTCCATGGGAATCGCAAACACATACCAACTTGGACCATCTCCTGCGGCAGTGGGGCTGTTAGCAAGGAACGCCCATTACGTCGAGTCGAGTCTCGTGAGCACAACGAGAGCTTCGACAATACGAAGCAGAACTTACCGACTGAGCGGGCTTCTTGCCGCTTCCGGAGGACGACCACATAATTCGTAAAAGGCCGTGGACAAGAAGCCAAAGACGTGTTTTACATGCTGTGATGCAACGCGACACTTGATGGTTGTAAAGTGTAGGTAGGCCCCCCCAGCTACTGTATGGATCGATCAATGGATGGTGGGAAGCGACTGGCGCTGGGGGGTGGCTTTCAACTGAAGAGGGCGGCTGGGCTGGGTTGGGCTGGCTTCAGCGGGCGGCGATCTCTCCAGGCTACGAGGTCACCCCGCATAGAGCGCTATTGTGGTTGAGAAACAGCGGGCAAACAGCGGGCAAACAGCGCGGGCATCCACTAATCTACAGCGGTCGCTGGATTCTTGATCGGGCTACGTTGTTCTATTATTGCACTGTTCTTTCGGAAACATAATAGTAAACGCAAAAGCGCAGTCGCCCGATAGTTACCCAGGTTTTACCTCTTTGAACGCTCTTTGCTCGTAGTAAGGCTTCAGGACACTTATTGAAAACTGCATGCAAGTCTGAGGTTTGTCTGTCATTCATCATTGTGACTCGAAAAACGTTCATCGGGCTTGCAGTCCGTTCTCGGGTCGCGCTGTTCACTCATTGGCCAGTCTGGTTATTAGTCATCACAACACAGTTAGCCTTTAGCTCCGCATCAGAACGACCTGCTTGGCTCAAAGAACCTCCTCCTCTTGCACTTCGGATTCCAATTCTGTCCACTTTGCCGTCCTGATACTACGCCTTATTCTCACTCTTCATTTCTTGATTTTATATCCTACTGCCGAGTGCTCGGGAAGTTGCGCGCGATTGCTGCGCTCGCTCATCGTTCCTTATCACGAACTTGCGCCGGACCTCAACCGTCACAATGACCGAGCCCGAGAACTTCGAAGATGATCTCTTCGCCGACCTGTGAGTCTTCATTCAAGCATAAGCCAGGACTCGCGCCTCGAAACACACCCTTATCACTGACACTCTGTACTAGTTACGACGATAACGACGCCTCCAAGACGGCGCCTCCCCCCGCGGCTGCAGCTCCACCGGTCCTGGATGTTCAACCTCCTAACATTAGCGACATTGACCAGAATGGGACTTTTCAGCATCAAGACACGGGAGGTGATGAACACATGGCTCAAGATCAAGATGACGACGATGATGATGTCGATTTCAACCTTGGTGGAGGAGGATCTGGCGGAGCTGGTTACACAAACCAAGGCATTACTCATGACGACGCCCCGACACCTCCACCGTATGGAACTGTGCATAAGGCAAGCGCCAAAGAAGACGGGTAAGTTTCTTTCATCCTTGCATGTTGTGATTTGTGTCCCCCGAATCTGCCCTTGAAACAGTATTGCGCAAGGTTTGCTTCGCGTGCTTGCGGCCCTGGATCGTGATGGCAGCTACCATATTGCCATGTAGTAGTGGCCATCGGGTGCAGCTTTGCACGCAATTCGGAAATTGGCTTGGCTAGAGAGGATCGCGGTCAGATTGAAAAGAAGAGGCGTGGCATTCAGAGACATCACCCCGTCAAGACTCGAAACGGAGGAGATATCGTCAGCCGAGTCGAGAGGACATTTGGATCAATAACTATGATCGGATGAGGCCAGGCTTCCAGCAATTGACCAAGAGGAGGATGTCAATATCATTATTGGACTCGCCCTGTGGATACTCCGAGAAGAATCAGCCGGTCTAGTCAAGACGAAAGACACTACTTCCGTCCTCCATAGCCCTCAGTCGCAGAGATCTTATGAGCCGGTGAGAATGATCAACATTCTCTCGTGCTATAGCGAGATTTGCAGCGAATAGCGCTCGAGGCCAGTACCTAGCAAGAGACAGAGAGAACAGTCAAGACGATAGCACAAGACGAAGAATTATTCGACCAAGCTGATCTGGCATCTCTCGCTGCAATGTCTGCGCCATCTTGCGACCAATCATGGCGGTTCATGATCAACATTCGTCAACCATCAGCCGTCGACCCTTCGGCCGTAGGGCCTCCGGGTGTTTGACAGCACTGCATCGACCTCCACAACAAGCCAAAGCCCGTGGGATGTTTCAAGACGAACGGTTCTTTGCTGGACTCTGATCCGCTCTGCCTGCTGCGCCTTTGTTGCCCTACAAGCTCCCCAGCCCGTTTCAAGGATGTGGAGTTCCAGGGAGAGAAGCAGATATGACAGCCGACCTGTTGATATCGCCTCGCAAAGCCGCGACTCAAAGCACCCCAGTTTGTCGCCATGTCGGGCGCCAAAGCCCAGGCCACTCGGTCTTGGTGAACAAAGACAAGGCCCAATACGCTCGTCATCACGCGCCAGTTTTCGACCCTGTCTGATGCAAGCCACCATGCCGCCAATCATGGACCCAACGCAAACCATGTTTTGCAACTGTCTTTGCTCACAATGATGCCAAACTGTTGATACAAAACTGCAATTCACGTACTAACATATTTAAATAGCAAGATGTTCATTGGCGGACTAAACTGGGAGACCACCGATCGTGAGTAGCATAAAACCGCCCCCGTATATAACCCCATCTTAACCCTTGATAGAATCTCTACGAGATTATTTCTCCCAGTTTGGCGAAGTTGTGGAGTGCACCGTTATGAGAGACAGCAGCACAGGACGATCACGAGGATTTGGATTCCTCACATTCAAAGACGCCAAGACAGTCAACATCGTCATGGTCAAGGAGCATTTTCTTGACGGCAAGATTGTCAGTTGCACATTCACCAGTGGACACACAATGGCGAACTAATTTCATCATAGATCGACCCCAAGCGTGCCATTCCTCGTGACGAACAGGAAAAGACCAGCAAGATCTTCGTCGGAGGCGTCAGCCAAGAGACTACCGACCAGGAGTTCAAGGAATACTTCGCTCAGTTCGGCCGCGTAGTAGATGCGACCCTTATGATGGATAAGGACACGGGTCGGCCACGAGGGTTCGGCTTCGTCACATTCGAAAGCGAGGCTGGCGTCGATGCGTGCATCAACGTACCCCTGGAGATCCATGGTAAGCCCATCGAGGTCAAGAAGGCCCAGCCCCGAGGCAACCTTCGAGAGGAGGAGGAGGCTTCACGACGCGGCAAGTTCAGGAAGGACGGCGACCAGTCGAGCCAAGGCTCCATGGGCCAGCAGATGGGCAACAACGGCATGACACCTCAGGTCATGGCCCAATACTTCCAGCGTATGCAGCAGTACTTCGCCATGATGCAGTCGCAGATGGCCATGAGCCGTGGTATGCCCATGAACCCAGCCATGTGGCAGAACATGATGCAGATGCAACAGATGCAGCAGCAGATGATGGGTCGAGGCGGAGCCAATGGTCAGAACATGCAGAACATGATGAACAACATGAACCCTCAGATGATGCAGCAGATGCAACAAATGCAGCAACAGATGATGCAACAGCAGGGCCAGCAGGGCGTTCAGGAAGCTGCTGCCGGCAGCCCTGGCGGAGGCGGCAGAGGAGGATACGACAACTATAACCAATTCCAGCAGCAGCCCCAAGGAGGTCGTCGCGGCGGCCGTGGAGGAGGTTACGGCGGACATGGCGGACACGGAGGAGGCTACGGCATGGGCGGAGGAGGCGGCGGCGCAGGCGGCGGCGGAGCTCCAACCTCCTGGGAGGGCATGTATGACGACGTCCCCCAGCCGAACCCGAACCAGAGCCCGGGGAGTTTCCATCGCGCCGGAAGCGCCACCGGGAGTCAGGATCCGCAACATGCACCGCCAGCAAACGCCCCCACGGGTCCCAAGAACGCCGGCAAGCCAGGGGCCAACTACCGTGGCGGTGGAAGAGGCGGCAACCGGGGGTATCACCCGTACTCCCGATAATAATACTGCGGCAGAGTTTGCGCTCGTGGTGGAGGAGCTGGCGGGCTTGGAGACGCCGCTGGCGCCGCGGAGAAGATGATGGGAACTTGGGTGGGCAATGTATATTACTAAGTGAATCCTTTCTGGGGATTCTGTGTCTACTTGCTTCTTGATTTCACAACAGGTGGTTTTCTAGTTCTTATAGCCAGGTTAGGCTGAACCACTGGGGTAACTGGGGAGGTAAATGAATTTGTGCCAGAGGGAAGTCCGCAGTAATTTGATAGTCAGGGTGATTTGCTGAGAGGGGTTGTCTATTCTGTGGACTTCTTTATTCTTACAAGTCAACACGGTAGTCGATTGGCTCAGCATGGGGATCATTCGACCCAAGGTCGCAGACGCTTGCCTTGATCACTCCAGGTTGTTGGGCTAATGCAGTCTGCCCTGAGATGATATCCGTGAGGACCTAGAGCTTGCTCTCCAAGAGGCTGTAACTTGGCCGGGTAAGCCACATGTAAGAGACGGTCTGCTAGTTTCCATGATTGGGGCAAACGTAAGGCTTCGCAATAAAGGATGCTCTGCAGACTACTTGAGTGAGATAGGATGCGGAGGCTCACCAACCCTCGTGACGATGGGCGGGTGATTGTCTTGCGACGCTATACCACGACGAGTCTCTTCATAAGCCCCAAAAGGCCCAAAGTGATTTATAAAGCCAGAGGCTAGGATTCAAGCGAAATGATGATATAGCACACTCGAACATAACAAGCACCAGCCTCATCCATTTATGCTCAAGTCAGAGCTTTGAGCTCGAAACTGGTTTTGTACATAAACCGATGAATTGCGAGTGACATATCGTAAAGATGCTGATGCAGATATACATACATGGTCCTTGGACGGCTTCTCCTCACACTCAAAAGGGGCACAGGGACATGCTGTATATGACTGGGACGTGCCCGACAAGGACTTCAGGTTCCTGCCCGCTGCTTCTTTTACTATCTCCTCTAGCGGTCTTTACGAAACCACATAGATAGCTCTGTTCTGTACACCTCTCGAGGCACTCAATATTATATACATACAAGATAAAAACGCACAAGACAGAGCTTCAAGGCCGTCTATTATCGCACTGCTCCCCCCTTTTAAGTATTATGTGAAGCCATTTAGCAGGTATCGCGGAAGGAGTCGGCCTTGCAGGAAGTGCCGTCAGGGCCGCTGGAGAGCTTCTTGGGCTCATCGCCGTTGGAGTTACCCTCGAAGAGATCGCAAGACTTGCCCTTATCCTGGCAGGAGTTGCTGATGGTGCAGGTATCGCCATAGTTGGTGTTGACTTGAAGAAGTGTCAGTTACGAGCTCACGCGAGGCTGTCCTGAGGGTTTACTTACTGCCGCAGAGGATACCACCGTTGACAGCAGCGATGTTGTCAATGACAACGTTGCGGGGGCCGCCGTTGTTCTTGCAGTTGCCGCAAGATCGCACCAGCTTGCCATAGTCCTCGGCGTAAAAGTTGGAGATCTCGACGGTGCCGCGGCCGTTGAACTGAACAATCTTGTCGGAGGCGTGGAACGCACCACCGCCACGAATAGTCGAGGTACCAGAGGTCTGCTTGAGGGTGATGGCGTCTTCGCAGACATCCTCGAACCAGACGTTCTCGAGAGTGCAGCTGCCCTTGCAGTGGACACCCTCGGCCTGACCGGGACCGATGATGACGTTTCGAAGAGTGGCGCCGTCCTCGAGGATGAACATGGCGTCCTTCTCGCCGGTCTCAGTCTGGTCCTTGCAGACAGCGGCTGGGAAAGAGTTAGCTGGATGTGAGACGAGGAGTACAAGTGAAGTGGTCTTACGGGATCGGTCATAGTGTTTCATGCCACCGTCAAGCTCGCCGGAGACGGGGATAGCAGTGGCGACGGCAGTAGAGCCGCTGGAGGCGGGGATGGTTCGGGTGATGCCACCGGAGGCAGCGCCCGAGCCCGAGCCCGAGCCTGAGCCTGAGCCTCCAGTAGGGGTGGAAATAGGGGCGTCAGTGGCGACCTCAGAGTTGGGGGCCTCAGTAGGGTTGGCCACGGGGGTGTTGACGGGAGTATCGACGGGCTCATCGTTGGAGCCGCCATTGTTGCCCTCCTCGGGGGGCTGGGTAGGAACAATGGGAGCGATGGAAGTCTCGTCGGGGGTAGCAGGGGCATCGCCCTCGTCGTCGGGAATAGCAGGGACATCATCCTCATAGTCTGGGTCGTTGCTCTCATCGTCATCCTTCTTCTCTTCATCTTGGTTCTCCTCCTCATTGCCGTCGCTGCTCTCGCCGTCCTCGCCCCCGGCGGCAGCCTCGGGAACAGGAGCCTCAGTGGACTCGGGAACCTCAAAGGCGATAGAGGTCACGTCGAGCTCCTGAGCGGGAGCCTCCTCAGAGTTGCCGCCCGGAGCGTCGGGAACACACTGGCTGAACCACTCATTGTGCTGGACGCAGGTAGAGCCAGAAGCACAGTCAGTCTCGCCCGGGGAGTCACCTCCGCCACACTGGCTGTAGATCTGAACGGCAGCGAACGCCGTGCCAAAGTTGGCAATAGTAAAAAGGGCAGCGGTCCGCATCTTGAGTATTGGTAGATATTAAACGAGTGCTGAGAGATTGAAACGAGGGTATAAAGCGACAAAAGAATGTAGCTCAGCGGGCCTGCCCGTATCTACCAAAAGAAATAATGAAAGAAAGCTGCAAGGAATGTCCCAGTTCGTCTTTCAGAAGAGTCCATCTCAGCTCGGGGCATCACGTCTCTTATATGCAACGAGGGCTATCACCATATGACCTTCTCGGTCCCTCAGTCTCGAGTCTAACAACAACCTTGAGCATAGAGCTCAAAGCCGTGGACTCCAAGGACGTCAAGGGACGATGTCACTGCACCGCTAGTAGGGTCGCGGTTTTAGCTGTGGTGGATGTTCAGAAGCCTCCAATGAGGACTCTCCAGAGATGTCTCCCTGGCCCAAGCTAACATTCGACGGCTAGGCCTGAACTCGTTTTCTCCAAACGAGATATCGCCTTGGCTTGAGCTCATTGGAAGTGTCTGGCAGTCGAGCGCTTTGGATTGGCGGACTTTTAGAAACCGTGGATGCTGATAGCCGAAGGTGGGTATGGGCAACGATATATCCTGGCTGGATATGAAACCGATAGAAGGAAACGAATGATCAGCTCGGCTGGCGAAGCTCTCCCGTTTCACTTGAAACGGGGTGTAAGTGAGGCGTCCGAACAACTACAGGTATGGTCAAGACATAGACGTGAACTTCAATCAACGCCTTTGGCTAAGCAGAGGTGAATCGAAGGTCATAACAAAGAATCATAACAACGATAACCGTCAAGGCCTGGCGTTTGTTCTTAGTTGATAGGCACCATTTGTTTACCGTTGACCAGGATATAGGTATCGAGACCCGCCAATCAACCCGATCACGTCGTGGTAGTATCCGTTGTTTCGTAACTAGATTCTATGTGGGGAACGACAACCCACGAACCAAGACCTAAGACTCAAACTGTTTGATATGCACCCAGGGGAACACGGAGAATCGAACCAGTTACGGCAAATTGCTCCGACACGCGAGGATAAGTTAGGCGAAGGTCCGAAGGGATCGGTCTGGAGTCGTTTGCCGGGCTGGGGAAATTTAGAGAACATGCTAGTGATTGCCGGGGTGCTGGCTCAGGGGTTGCTGATCTTTGATGATGCACGAGGATGGTCACGTGGTCATTTCAAGAACTGCTTCCATCCCAACAATCGACACCTTACGAAAAGGATAATGAATTTGACACCACTCTTCTTGGATATTTCTGTGCATATTGTTCTACAACGTAGCTTCTACCCAAGATATCATCCTAAATCTTTATTCGAGATCCAGTACGACAAACTGTGCCCTAGATCGCTTCATTGCCCCCCCCCCAATCATCACGTTGCCACCATGAGTACAGGTTGATATTAAGCATAAGGCAGATTCTGTCGACTTGCCAGTTGTCAAAACCTTCTATTTCCCCTTTTTAACCAAGACTCTGAGACAAGAACTTATGGATTTGAGGACAAACACTCATCGTCAAGAGTCGATTATTTCCAGTCTTATTTCCTCCACAATCGATAACGCTGCACGTAGGGTGTCATGTGACTATAGCTCCAAATGCAACCCTGAATGAATGGAAGGCGAGCTTCGACCAAGTTTTCCCCCTTTTTTGGTTTGGTTGGGGAGACGCCAGGCTTGAAAGTTGCAATGATGACGCCACCGTCCAGTGCAAGTTTTGGGATTTCAATAACAGAACGTACCAAGCTTCAGACTCGAGAACGGCAAACAACGAAATCCCTTGAACTTGCAAGCCATGTCCATCATAATATAAACTGGCACTGAAGCTAATGAGCCTTGTCACGAGAGCAATTGCCCATCTCATCCAGCCATTTAGCCGGCGCCAGGTTGGCAGTCACGCTATTGCAACATCGAGATTACTCCCCTTTTTCCATACGAGAAGGCGGGCCACTTTTTTTAATTGAACTGGCATTACGAGTTTACGACGTAGCCAACAGTAGCAGCAAGAACCTGAAATCACACAACCCAAATCAAGCTTCCTCCTCCTTAACTTTAGCTTTTCACTTGTAACTCAGCATCCTTCTCTCTTCTCTTTTTTCAGTTTCATTTTTCCTTCTCAACTTCTTCTTTACGCTCCTTATCCTCTATCTCATCTGTGACGGGGCCCTCTTCCTTAGCACCCCCAGATTTTTGCAGGGATCCTGGCCTCACGACTGTCCAAGGCCCGTTTTTCTTCGCGTAACGTGGAACTGCTTCGGAAGCCGTAACCGTTTCTCCCAGGAGCCTCGACGTTCCCGTCCGTCCACAAACATACAAGACACTTGTCAAGACACGTTATCGAGAAAGACTCCTCCCACAAGCCGAAGAGAAGCAGCATCACCAGTCATGTCGTCGCCATCCGGATCCTCCCAGGGCGGGAAGCGTAAGAGGAGCTCTCTCCGCGCCGAATCCTCCGCCGACTTGCTCGCCAACGGCATTCAGACGTCGTCGCGTGATGCTTCGGGTGAGGAGGGCGACACCACCGCCGCCGAGTCAGGACGTACTCACCATCGCAGCTCCAACGTTGGTGGTCCGATCCCTAAGAGGCAGCGCTCCAGCTCGGATCGTGCCCTCGATCCTGCCGACCATGCCCTTGATCCTGGCGAGCCCAGCGACACCACCGAGGCCAGCGTCGACATCGCTGAGCGAGTCGGTCGAAAGGGCCGCAAGCCCTCCCTGAGGGATCTCGAAGAGCAGAGGTTGATGGAGGAACAGAAGATGATGAAGACCATGGCCCCTCCACCCATCGGCAAGTTGCAGGACCCTGCTGGCGGCTACAAGACCAACCAGCCTCCTGTCGGCCGATCTGTCCGTGTCTACGCTGATGGAGTGTTTGACCTCTTTCATCTTGGGTAAGCCGGCTCATTATCACAGATTGCATCACCTGCCTGCCGACTCCTGCTCCGGCAGTGCAGCGCACATGCCGATTGCAATCCGACACCTTTTGGCACCACCATTGCTAATCTACCCCTCCAGTCACATGCGCCAGCTCGAACAGTCCAAGAAGGCCTTTCCCAACACAACTCTTGTCGTCGGCGTCACGGGCGACAGCGAGACACACAAGCGCAAGGGCTTGACTGTTATGTCTGCTGCAGAGCGCGCTGAGACCCTCCGTCACTGCAAGTGGGTCGACGAGGTCATTGAGGACTGCCCGTGGGTTGTTACCCCTGAGTTTCTTGACGAGCACCAGCTCGACTACGTCGCCCACGATGACCTTCCCTACGGCGCCGACGAAGGCGACGACATTTATCAGCCCATCAAGGCCGCGGGCAAGTTCCTTGTCACCCAGCGAACAGAGGGTGTCAGCACTACTGGTCTTATTACAAGGTGAGTGAGCATGCTATTCCCTGTTAATCGACTGCTCTTAACACACAAGATAGAATCGTCCGCGATTACGAAAAGTACATTGCCCGTCAATTCAAGCGTGGCACTTCCCGCCAGGAGCTCAATGTGAGCTGGCTCAAGAAGAACGAGCTGGACCTGAAGCGCCATGTCCAGGACCTGCGTGAGAACATCACCAACAACTGGACCTCGACTGGCCAGGAGCTCGGCCGCGAGCTCAAGCAGTTCTGGCCTGCCAGCCGACCCCAGAGTCCTGCCAGGTTCCACAGCGCTGGCAGCTCTGAAGCGCTGCGGTCGCCCACTACCCCAGGTGGCACGCCCAAGGAGTTCATCACTGGTTACGCCCTTGGTCTTGTCGGTGGTGTACGAGGATGGGTAAGCAGCAGTTCGTTCTCTCAGGCCCGTGGCTTTACTGACAAGCATCTAGATGACCAAGAGCCGGAGAAATGCCCAAGACGGCAGCCGAACCGCAAGCGACGATGAGTCTGAAGAGAGCGATGCCAACGCCAAGTCGTCGACAGACCCCGCAGTCCACACTCCTGCAGTCAACACCCCCGCAATCATCACCACGCCGACTACTACTACCTCAAAACTATAAATGGAATATGGATAACTCAAGAGTGCGGGAAATTGAAATCACAGTTGGAGAGCAACGGGGCCAGGGCCGCCATAAAATAGGCAGGAACTGTTTCGCCCCACGGGTTTTGGATTATTATTTTAATCAGTATTCAGTTGTGCACTTTAATACGATGTCGGCATACAAGGCGTTCTGGCTTGTTTATATATGGGTTGTTAAGCCTGCGTGAGGGCATCCTCAGCGACACATGGAAAAGATGTATGAGACTGAACGAGACGATTTGAATGATTGACCTCTCTCCTTACTCGACTGACATTGGGATTTTTGTTGTGTCTCCAAAGTCTTACGGCCACTTTGCTGAGTCTGCCTCCTTCTCGAGCTCGGAGCGATGCGCCGTTGTGGACTGGAACGAGCCCAACATGTGAAGAAGTTGTGTCGGGGTAGACTGGGCGCCTTCGCATTCCCTTGCCGGAAGGGACCCAACCCGTGTAATCATCGTAGCACAAAGGGGGCTGCCAGAGTGTTCTACAACCCCAACCCCAACCCCCCCATGGTTGAGTTACGACCGGATATCGCCAATTCCGCTCATTGCGCCGCTCCAGGGTAGGCGAGGCCAAGCGAGACGGCGCAGGTAATGAACTGCCACACTTTAG
>JAAVUK010000258.1:0-16900 GCA_014899095.1 Fusarium buxicola
GGAGTAAAGTGATGGGACAATTCGTTAATGCTGGGCCCGGATGACGGATGATGGAGGGTGGAGGGTGGGTGAGGATGGCCGATGACGTTGTCAGACAGGATGCCCCGCTTGTCGCGACTTTCCAGGGTGGGAGATTCCAGCGACTGGAGTCGTCGGCTTGTGACCCCGCTGCAAGGGTCCCCTAGAGAGCCTCTGGCCCCGCTGAACTTTCCTGACTTGCTAGTGGCCTCGGGGCTCTCTGCTTGAAGGCCCAGCGCCTGGAAGAAAGGCTCCAGTTGGCTTTAGAGAGTTCAGGTTGGTGTGTCCTGCTGACGAGGGCCTGTGATAGGGCGACTCGTGCTCCAGACTGCGAGGAGGTTGCTGCAAAGCGTGGAACACTGTGAGACAACGACGGGGGGCAGACACCTGATACCAGTAAGCTGGTCGAGGGCCTAATTTAACCAGAGAAAGGTCCAAGAATGGAACCAAGAGAGACATGTCCTTTTCGTAAGGATCCCTTTATTGTTCTAAGAAGTCCGCTAGCAACCATAGCCACTAAGCAAGCTGCTCCCTAGCATGGGGGCGAAGCCACAACAGAACAGTGCCGGTTGGGACGAAACGACGCCAATGCGCAAGACTGGATCTGGAAAAGATTGCGTACATACGAAGCACATGAATTACAACTCAAAGAAAAAGTCCCTTGCTCTTACTACATACGTAGTAGAATGCATGTTTCTGCTCATGTTTGGTTGTGATATTGGACATGATGCCTGTCGTGCTTGTTCTCGACGCCCAAGCCAAGGCTAAGTGGGGCAACACAGCCAAAAGCCGGATTTTGGGCACATGAACGCAGGGACTGGGGTTTGATGAGGCTGTAGCCCAGCTGTCTCGGACATTAACAACCCGATGCATTGGAACAAGATATCCTCAATTCTCTGGGAAATTCATGGACTCATGTGCTAAGGAGGAACTACAAGTGAGAGAAAGGTCGTTGGCAAGTTCAGTTGTCATGATCAAGCTCATCAATCACGTGAGACTCCAGTTCCCTCTTCCGAGGCACCTTTTGACTTACCATCCTCCATCCTCACGATAACATGGCATTACAAACTCTCCGAGGAATAACTTAGGCTTTCCAATGCAGGGCCCGCCCCTGGAACTAACTCGACACCTCATTGAGCCTCAAAGCGCCCGCCATTCTCGTCTATTCGCACTTGTTTGTTAGTTAACGTGCCCCGTGTGCATCTGCCGTGCAGCCTCTACGCAGGCTGATTCTCGTCCTTACCGAGTTCCAGCGCCGCACTCTTACTCTCTTTGATGTTTTCTGCGTCCTGATCTGCGACCCAAACTCCGCCTCTCGGGCAGACTCGACGGCTTTTGTTCTTTGTCCTCGACCACGGGTTCGACCTCAACTCCAACCATCATCGGGCATCGACCAACCAATATCTACGCGGCGCATGCTCGGCACTGCCGTGTGCAGAATCCCGATCCTCTGGTGTCCGTCCCCATGGTAATGGAATTTCCAATGCATTTACAGTTGCCACAATGCCCAGGTCTGGATCAGTCAATTACGATGCACAGCCTTTCACACCTTCCATTGGAAAATACACTGCGTGTCTGCGGGACCACCAACTCCAAACAAACTAGGCTACTTCCGGGGTTACTCACAACTGCTTCTCTCAACGGGCCTGTTCTGATATGTTCAACGAGAGTTTCGTTATTATATCCTTTGACAAGGACGGCAAGCAGCTCAGCTGAATCCCTGGTCAAAGCTGTCGTGGAATCAAGGAACTTCGGCGGTGCGACGCCCTGTGCGATGACGTCGGGCAGCCAAATACGACACCTCCACGGTTTGACACCTAATCCCCACTCAGCTCGCTAACCCTGGCCCAGTAATGCAATTTCTGCCGATCAAGAGAGCTCAAGACGGGCTTTGGGCTCTCACGACGCGGGCAATTCCAACAGCTAGTTTCTACCCCAGAGTGATCATCACGAATCTCTCGGCTGGGTCCGACGTTGGGCAAATCTTTCCTCGGTACCTGAGCAACCTCCCTCAAGATCTAATTCCCCGGAAAACCCCTGCTCGCCCTACATGTCTGTCTCCATCAGGAGCTGACTAGAAGCGGCAAGCTTCTTTTGTTCCTTGGTCTTTGTTGGACCCTGCAGATGCCAGCTCAACCGAGCGTGTTCCACCTTTTCCTTTCTCTCGACATCGGAATTGACCATTCTCCCTTCAGCTAGTGCTCCTGTCGGGATTTCTGAACGGTCCAACTCACTCACCGGGGCTTCCTAGCAGAGCCCCTGACCTGACATGCAGGTGAGCTCGAACGAGAGGCCTTCCTTTGCTCGTTTCAGTTGCCCCTTGCTACGCAGATTCGATTCTGTTCCAAGATTGCGAGGATCTAGTTCATCGGGCTCCATCGTTCAATTTCCGGAGAGCTTGAGCTATGTACCCTATGAGGCACGTCCACCGCCTCGGGAATGGGCCGTTACAACGCAGAGCACATGGATTTTACGGCGACGCTGTCTACATCGCACGAGCAGTTTGCTATTTTTACTTTCTTTGTTCCATAGTCCGCTAGGTCCAGTTCCAAGTCAGACCTCAGTCGACTGCTTGTTCACCCATATACGCCCCCTACAGAACGCCGTCACCTATGCTACATGCACCTTGAGTAATTTCACATCAGCCCGCGCATGATCTTGGCCAAGACTTTCCTAATCCTGTTCCGCATCATATTCTTAACATCCGAGGGAGACAGCGTTGGCGAAAAGGGCATATGTATCGGCGTGGTTGATATTCTGCTCGGCGGTCAGGCTCTTGACAAAGTCATAACCATAGCCACCATAGTCGGAGGTGCCCTTCATCTGGTTCAGATGGGTCATCTCGTGCAGGTTGGTGTTGCCCTGGTCCTGAGCGTGGCAAGTCGACGTGGTAGCGGGCAGCTGCTGGAAGTACAGGTCACAGTAGGCCATGTAGTTTCCTCCGGGAACGGTGTAGGCGAGAACGCCGTTCTGGCACGCACCGTACACGTCAGTGCAGTAGTAGCGGGAGTCTCCAGCGTTGGTGGATCCACACTCAGCGGCGATCTTGGAGAAGACGTCCGCCACGGTGCTCCGGACGTCGGGGCTGGAAGACTTGAAGTACTCCTGAACCTTGTCGTCGGGACCGTTAGCAGCAGCCTTCTGGGCAGCAGACGCCATCTCGGCGCAGCGAGACAGAGCGGCTTGGGTCACGGCGAGCTTGTCGCCGGAGCAATCGCTCTGGACCATGGTGCGCTTGTGGTGGAAGGCAGTGCGGATCGAGAAGGCCCGGGGGCCGTCGATATCGGCATCGAGTCGATTAGAGTAGAAGGGTACGGAGCCGATAAGGTTGGTTGAGTTATCCTCGGCAAACGACAGGGCGCCGGAAGAGAGAATGCTGAACTTGCCGCCAGCGGAAAGATCATGAAACTCGGCGATGTCAAAGTCGACCTCGATGGACTTGCCAGAGGGAATGCGCTGGAAAGCGGCGTCGCCGAGACGGCTGGTGTCGAGAGCGACGCGAACGCCGTCAAAGGGGACCGTCTTCTCTGTTCGTGGTTTAGTAACTGAGCGACTGGCGTTGAAGACGTCGCAACGTGAGAAGAGAAACAGAATACTCAACACACCAGCCACCTATAAGACCGAAACTGAACCGATCAACCTAATGTTGAGAATACCCTTTTTCAAGCTTGTAGATGGTTCTGCTTGAGGCTTGAGCGGTTTCATCCAACTGATTCATAGGTTCATGACAAGCATATAGTATTGGCTACGATGTTGACGGTATTCTCGTTTCTTGATCCGCACGCCCAACAATTGGAAGAGACTTACCTCCCGAAAACACCTGGGCCCTCTCAACCGGAGCCGTATCAAGGAAAGTGCCCGACTTGAGAAGCTTGAGGTTGTTCTTCCCATGGTTGGTAATAATAGCCTTGACCTTGGAGTTGCCCTGCAGCTGCAGCTGAACATCCAAGGGGGTCGGCGCCCGCTTCTCCGCCAGGGGAGCGGCGACAGCCATCGAGGCGAGAGCAAGACCAGCAAGCAACTTCATTGTGAAAGATAGACTGAGAATGGAACGAGAGACTTGGGAAAGAATAAATGAATGAATGGATAGAATGGAACGAAAGGAAGGACGTGGTCGGCTGGAAGAGAACGTGAGGCTTGACAACCCCGAAGCATTCGCGGTGTCATGAATACTTATACGACCTCGCAAGATCGAACCCCCGGAGACTCATCTGAACATGATCCTTACCAGGAGGGGAGCCAGGGCTGGATGAAGCCCTGCATGCGTGTTTTCCTCCGAGACTAAGCCTCATGAGTGGAGAGGGATCGGGGTGTGTTTCGAGGTCCCTACCGACTTCATCTGTCTGATACATTGACATGATCAAGGTCCCTGACAATGCCCTATCGCAAATGGCTATGAGAGACGAGCTGGTCGATCATATGTAAACAAAAGGTGCCCCTCAGCAGCAAAATCGTGCTTCAAAAAGAAGCATGCGTGCACTATGCTCTGCACTGGTTTCTTCAAGTTTTGATAGTCACATGTGGATAACATGTCAACTTGGGCAAGAATAATGTGCATCTCGAGTGGCAAGCCTGGTCCAAATTGAAGAGTGAATAAGGGCTGATGACAGGCCCCATTATCATGCCGATGTTTCGTCACGTCTTGTGGTGCGAAACATTGAATGTAGCATCGTCGCCAGGGTCTCGGAGCCTGGACCATCACGGGGAATGTTGTTAGCCTCAGCTCCGACCACGCAATTGGCGGGGATGATGAAACGGCCAATACACTTAAGGAAGGTCTGCGTCTTTAAAGCTCCGATGCAAATCAAGGTTATCTCTCGTGCGCCTGTCTCTGCTGTCGGAAAGCGGAAAGTGACATTGAAGTAGATTGATTGGGCGAGTCAAGAGTCGGGAGATTAGAGGAGGCCTGCGCATATATTAATTAACCAAGGGCGCTCCCGGTTTTCAGATGCATCCAACAACACCAGATCGATCAACATGAAGCAGCGACGACCTTTTCCCTCGGACATTTGCACTACTTGGGATGGTTTTTATTTTGTTGATGCCAGGAGATGCGACATGTGATGCATTTCAGTGAGCGATGTGTTGGCAGCATTCATTTCCCTGAAGTTTGGAACGGAGTAGGGAGACTTGGGTTCGACAGGCAGAGTCTCGGGCAAATCTGAGCCCGATCAGTCGGCACATTTACATAATCCGTGATGCGTCAGGGGCATCCGATTCTTCTTGTTGGTTTGGACATGGCCGAATTCTTCTTTGTGCAACTGTCTTCTCAGTCCGCAGTAACGACATGCTTCCTTCTGACCGACGAGCACGTGGCTCGAAGCATCGTCGAGATTCTCAGCTTGACCCACACGAGGTGTTGCACCAGACCGAGAACAATCCTGTTAGCTGACACTACTGGCGAACCATCGCTTTCTTACCTCTAGTGGCCGGCTGAGCTGAGGGATCTGTTCTGCCGCCGTCTTCTTGGCTAAGACGCTACTTGATCAGCCAGCCTCAGCCGGGCACAACTTATGTACCCAGCAAAGGCAGCCCCTGGGTTTTGTAACTGGGTTCAAGTCAAGCCAGCTCAATCAACGCTTATCAGGGCAGTCCGTGAGTTGAATCTCCCAACTCTACAGTTCCTTGAGCACGAGCAGTTTCCCGTTCTATGGTTACCAGTCTATACATGCAACTATCCGAGTAATCAGACTTGGAAATCGGGGATACCAAACAACCCCTGTAACAAAATGTCTTGGCCCTCCAGCAGTTGAGCGTTGCGTGCAACGCCACGAACGCCAAATTTATTTTGTTTGATGAAATGCTTCCGAAACGAGCCAAGGGCCAAGAATATCATGCACAATTGAAAACACGTGAGGAAATCCCATCCCATCCCCCCTGGGAGATGCATCCGAGGATCAGAACCCTAGACTATTTCTTGCAGAAGCGCGCGCGCCCTTAATTGAAGTCGGTCCCGCCTCGTATTCTCGCCTTCGCCATCAGCCTCATCCTGCCTTGATTCAAACCGGGTTTGAAACAATCAATACCTTGTTGTTTCTCTCCTTTGCCGTGACATGACGTCAGCTTAATTTTGCTGCATTGATCGTCTCCATCTCTTCCCAAGTTTCCCCATCGTCCTGGGACGATATTAGGACCCATGGGCATCCTCGCATCGAGCAGCCTACGCTTGCTCGTCGCCCTGACCATCACCATCAGCCTCGTCGCCTTCTTGTCCCCGGCAGTACCATCTGTCTCATTCCCATTCACCATGTCCGCTCCACTTCGTCATTTGGAGGTTGTCCTCGAGCAAACAGAAAAGAATCCACCAGCAGTCAAAGTCAGCGTGACGAACAACTACGAGGGTCCCGTCACCATTCTCACCTACGGATCACCTCTCGACCCCTTGGCAATCCAACTGGGCATGCTGTACATCACGCCTGTGGAGGAGGACAAACCACTAGAGATCATGCAGCTGGAGGCTCAAAGGCAGTGGCCGCCAAGTGAGGATGCTCTGATAGAGATCGCTCCGGGAGGCACCAGCGTGTACGAGCACACGCTCATGGAACCCGTGGTGCCTATGGACAAGGTGTTTGAGAGGGCAAAGATCCAGCTCAAGGGGACGTGGCAGGCTGTGTGGACCATGGCGAAGAAGGATCTCAACGGCACAGCTTTGGAGGCGGGTGGAACCGGAGAAGATGCCCTGACGGGCAATTTTGCGTCAAATGTTGTCGATCTTGAAGTCGAGTAGGCGGCAGCTTCTGTCTGGGCTTGGTTCTTCGGCGTTGGAGGATTGTATTAGTTCAGCCTGCTTTAAGATCGGGTCGATCTTGTCAAAGGTCGCAAAGTTGTCTTATATGTATGTTTGTGAAAAAAGAGCCTGATAAAGAATTGGAAACCTATTACACTAGTTGTTGACTGCTCGATCACCAGGAGCGCTTCTGCGATCAACCGCGAGTCAAAGAATGCACCCTTTCTAATGCACATGCAAGACGCGGCAAAGTGTTGGCAGTATTGTTGCAAATTCAGAGAAGATACTGTTTAGTCTTTAGGTTCGACCGATCTATATTTTTGCATTTCGCCCTTTCACGGCATGAAGCTTCCCGAGCGGCGTTCGCTACGAGAACTGAGGCAGCGCCTGGAGGTGACAACTCATCATCACAAAGAGGAATATACTCAAATAAAAGACAACAAGATCAGAGGAGAGTGTTGAGTGAATCGGTGCAGCATGAATACCTATATAAAAAGCCCAAGCTGCAACTCAGACTTCCCCTTCATCATCATAAGCTACCCCTAAACACAACCGCTCACTACAGCATCCCCACCGTGACAACTCTTTTCCTGAAAAATCACCCTTCATTACCAAATCCATTCAAGAACAATCATGGCGGGCCGTGCTCGTTACCGCAAAGCAATCTGCGTCCCGACCGAGGACTCCGTCCCTGCTGGACACAGGTGCCTCCCGCAGGGCAACACGTACATGACGCTCAACTGCCGGAGAGAAGCCACCGAACAGAAGAAAAACTATTATCAGTGGTGCGAAAACGGGCGCCAGCTCATGGCATTCCCCAACGACATCTTGGACTCCGTCCAGCAGGCCGAGAAGCGCACCAGAGCTCGCCGTCGCCGAGCCGTCCAGAGATCCGACAAGAAGCTTCGTGAGACCTTCCTGGATGCGATTAGTGACAGTTTTCCAGGTATGCCTCAGAACGCGCGCGTGGAACTTGCTCGCATCCAGATGCAGAAGGGGAAGAATAGGGTTGCTCGCAGTCGCAAGATGCCCATGAGCCAGAGGGTTGTTCTTGCTGTGAAGGCCCATGCTTGGCATGTTCAGAAACGTGGAGGAAAGCGATCTCAGGAGATTTTGCGAGTTTGGAGAGGCATTGTCAAGAAGTAACGACCGAATGTTTCCCTGACTTCAGGGTGTTCTTCGAGTTCGGGACGAAGAGATGACACATGTGGCATCGGGTGTGGTTCTTGTCGATTTCATGTTTCTTTTGTCGACGGTGGATTGAGTGGTGCGGACGGATGATCTCTTCTTATTCTTCAAGATTGATGTTTTGTTATTTGACCTCCAAGACAGTACCGTACTGCCAGTGAGCCTTTCAAGGCTTTACCTTAACAGAACTTTTGTACCGCGAACCTCGCAAGTGATACCTACCCCATCTCCCACCGGGAGCGTGATATATCTCAACGCCATGTTTAGGAGAGCAGATTTTGAGATAGGGACGTACAAGGAGCAACAGCTCTAGAAAGCACTTCCTTTGTAAGTTGATGGCCCTGTTAGACGCGGACATATGGGACCGTGGCTAACTCCCTGTAACACTTAGATTATATGAAGCCTTGTAGCTGTTATGAAGATATAAGAAAGAGAAAAACATGCTCGACGACACAGTTTGCCGATTTCTTCCCCATGCCTGTGTCGTGATAGAATTGAAGCATCGGATCATGCCCCTCACTCAATTCTGATAACCGGGGGTTGTCGCCCTCAAGAACATGCCATCGAGATAACGGCATTGGTGCTGCTGCAGCATTTAGCCGACCTGCAAAGTCGACCCAAAGAGCCTCCATCTTAGAAGTGGCAGGATTTAACCGGCGTTAGCGAAATGGATCTCCATATGCCGTAACTGGGTATGATACACTTCAACTATCCCGCTCCCCACTTGACAGCCCACTGTCATATCGATAAATAGGTAGCATTCTCTCATGAGAACTATATCGGAAAAGACTGTAGGATTTGATCTGTCTTCAAAGCCTAGTAACCTCACGATGCATATCAGATTCGTCATCTGAAAACGTCCGATCGCCGCCAAAGTAGGTCAAAACCAAACGCCATGTCCGCACCAGGAACTGAAGCAAGTCGCCCAACATCTGGAGACAAATTCAACTTTAATGCTGCTATCAAGGCTGTGCAAGATAGCGGAGCTGATCTCGAATCATCTGGCGCGGCCTTGTTGGTACAGCTTACGCTACAAGAGCGCCTCTCGCTCCTTGACGGCGATGAGAATTTCTGGTCCGGCATGTATAACATGTTCACCAAGGGCTACAATCACACACCCTACGTTCATGGTGAAATACGGCGCCTCAACATCCCTGGTGTCTGCTTTACTGATGGCCCACAGGGCTGCGTGATGGGCAAGTCGACAGCTTTCCCAGTTCCAATGGCCCGCGGTGCAAGCTGGGATATCTCCCTCGAGGAACGTGTTGGCAGAGCTATCGGGCGTGAATGCAAAGCTCAAGGTGCGAACTTCTTCGGCGGCGTCTGCGTAAGCCTCCCTCGGCACCCGGCTTAGGGTCGGATTCAGGAAACGTACGGCGAAGACCCCGTTATTCTCGGCGAGATGGGCGCAGCGCTCACGAGGGGCGTCCAGGAGAGCGTCATGGCGTGTGTGAAGCACTATGCTCTCAAATCCATGGAGAACGCGCGCTTTCAAGTAGACGTAAAGGTGGACGAGGCTGTTTTGCACGAAGTTTACCTGGCTCACTTCCGCCGCATTGTGGAAGAGGGTGTTGCAAGCGTCATGTCAGCGTACAACTCCGTTCGGGGCGAGTTTGCCGGCCAGAATAAAGAGCTTCTCGTTGACATTCTCCGACAATAATGGGGTTTCAAAGGATTTGTCATTTCTGACTTTCTCTTCGGCTTCCAGAACGCGCCGCTATCCCTTAGAAACGGGCTGGATATTGAAGCGCCATTCCGCCAGCAGAGGGGCTTGAAACTTGGGGCTGCCTTCAAGAACGGAGAAATCGATGATTCTCATATCAACAGAGCATGCAATGCAATCCTCCGGCGCCTCATTGAGAATGAGGCTCTTCGTGGAAGCTCAAGCCCTGGAATGGACATCGTGTTCTGCCAGGAGCATCGTCAGCTGGCCAGAGAGGCAGCCGCAAAGTCAATGGTTTTGCTCAAGAGCGACGAAATTTACGGCACACAAATGCTTCCCTTCAGTTCTGACATATCAAAGGCAGCTGTCTTGGGACGCCTGGCGAGCTCCAGCAACACTGGCGACAGGGGATCCTCAGCAGTGCGCTGTCCAGAGGTTGTGTCGACTTACCAGGGGTTGAAGGAAGCCTTTCCTCGGGCGCAAGTCACACTTGAACAGTCCGAAGATATTGAAAAGGTGAAGGCCGCCGCGGCCGCCGCTGAAGTGGTTGTCGTTGTCGTGGGATACAGCTTTTTGGATGAAGGGGAGCATACGGCTCCGGCGTTCAACGGGAATACAGCTCTGAAGCCAGTGATTCCGCCAAAGAAAGACTCAAAGGAAGCAGACTTCGTGTTTGATAGACTAATGAACCCGAAACCCGAAACTGAAGAGAGTGGAAAAGATAATTACGGTTTAGGTGCCGGGGGGTGACCGAAAGAGCCTGCGATTACGGCCCCAAGACGTCCAAGTCATCGAAGCCGCAGTACAAGCTGATCCACGCACGATTGTGTCCATAGTCGCTGCGGGTGCGGTTATCACTGAGGAGTGGAAGCATCTTCCACCGGCCATCGTCCTCAGTTGGTACTCGGGGTGTGAAGGAGGCCGCGCATTGGCCGACTTACTGCTGGGACGCGAGAACTTCAGCGAGAGACTTCCCTTCTCAATCCCCAAGACGGAGGACCATCTTCCAAATTTCGACATAGACGCGGTCGAGATTGAGTACGACCGATGGTCTGGTCAGCGGTTCCTCGACCGGCTGGAGGTGGACGCAGCTTATCCTCTCGGGTTTGGGTTGTCCTACACATCGTTCGCTGTGTCGGACTTGGAAGTCGAGAAGAGCAAAGAAAACGATGAAATGCTGCTTATCTGGGTCAATGTATCTAACAATGGCGCACGACGTGGTCGATATGTTGCCCAAGTGTACGGAACAGTAGAGGTATCCGGCTGGCCCAGGGGGAGTCTTCTCGGATTTGAAGTGGTGGACCTTGACGCAAAGGATCAAAAGAAGGTTGGGATCCGAGGGTCAACAAGGCCGTTGCAGAAATGGCAGCGTGGGTTCTGGATGTTAGTGACCAGGACAATTGGAGTTGAAGTTAGGGGACATGCTGGTGATGGCAAAAGCGTCAAGGCCGTATTTACCCTGTAAGGAGTCGACATCACCAATACAGCTTTGGTGAAGAATGCCACAATGCCTGTAATTAATTTCTCGGCTTTAAACTTGGCAGAAGGCTTATCACAATGGAGTGCTAAGGCGTTCTTGGTCTTCAGTTGTTTGGGGATTTTTTGATGCTGATCTTTCCGTAGAGGCAAGGGGCTACAGAGAGCAGTTTGGACATCTAGTTCGGAATTGCAAACATTCTCTGTGTATGAGGTATTGGCTTAGTGCTCACTTACCTATTGTCAACGATACTCTATCTCTGATGCCAATCTCAAAACTACCTTTCCGAAACGGCATGTCGGAAGATGATGGACATGTCCTCAATACCACTTGTGTCACCCTTGCTCTTGCTCACGAACAGCTTCTAATTAGCGAGCTTCAGTGAGACGCTCATGACTTTCCGGGTAAGCAGGTTCTTGCTATCAAGGTCTGTCTTGTCACACTTCTTCGAAGCCAGACGAGGTCCCTGAGGCATAGCAGCCCTAGCTACTGGAGCGGGGGCGTGCGTGCGGACACTTCTGCTCCTAGACCGTGAGTGTGAGCCTCAGACGATAGGTTCTCATCCCTGACATTGGCCATCACGACAACGGCCTTGGTTTCAACCTTGATCTCCCTGCCCGTTGTTGTCCAGAACTGAAGTCTCGTTGTAATGGTGCCCAAGTGGAATACCCATGTTGACTTGCTTAGCGGCACCGCCTGGGATATTGGCCAGTCTGATCCAAAAAGATGTACGAAGGGTACGAGAGCTAGAACTGGAGAAAGTGGACATCGATCTCTACGACTCCAACCCCCGAAAAAGGCACCGTCATCTCTGTTGTCGCCAGCTCTTATATATTCCCAGGCTTTTCAGCGGCTTTCGAGAGATTTGTGATACCCACAAGCTCTGGAGCTGCATCAATGTCGGGGAAACGATGCTCTGTCGCCTCTATTTCCTCTTGAAGGGTCGTGGCGCGACAGTATGTCGTCGACTGCAACTAAGGCTTGGCTATCCGAACTGAATGCCTATGAGAGGGCAGCAGGAATAGTGCCCGCTCTGTAGGCTGCAAGGGAATTCGTATTCGATAGCGAAGTAAAAAAAATCCAGCCTCAACTTCGTCGCTATCATAATGAGAGGAGGACAAGAAGGTAGCTATTTGATAAGGCGCACTGGCCTAACCATCTAGATTGTGACTGTTATGAGCACGGATTGCCATACAGTCAAAGAGCTGAAATGATGCTAATTCAGGATGATCCAGTTCCGCCACTTGACATTCTGGCAGTAATAGTTGGCATAGAAGGATTGCCTTGGGTCAATCTGGAATGGTCCCGGGGTGGTGGCTTGGTATGGAATCCAGAGACTAGAGTTCGTAAACTGGAGATTACCATTCCGCGATTCTCAGTGTGAGAAAATGGGGATATGGAAGCACGTGTCTTTAATATGCGGCAGCCTGTTCTAGGCCAGGCTTTGCTCGCACTTGTTACGCCTTTAATGCTTCTTCACATGTGTCCATGGGTCTGTGTTGAGCGTCCTACGAGGCTCTGCCTTGGACTTAGCTCGACATCAATCCTCATCAACCGTTGTCAATCCTTTATTCATCTCTTAACTTGCCTGATAGATAGACTTGCAAGCAGGTTGTTCACCATGGAAAGGCGCGACGATTGTTTGACCTTATTTGACACCTCGAGTCAACAAGAGACCGGCTCTGCTCCTCCACCAATCCATCGTAAGGATGGAGAGCCAGTGACCCTCAGTCGTTTCTCTGGCTCAACTGTGGTTCCAGTTGGAGGAACCGAGCGCGACATCTGCTCTTCCAAAGAAGTGCGCTCGCCGGCTGCAAAGCAGCATGGTATAGACCGGCGATGGCTTCCTAGTTCACCGTAGATCGCTCCTTACAGCATGTATCTCTTCTTTACTACGGTCATCGGCTTTAAACCAGACTTTCTTATCTCCCATTGTCAACACCACCTATACCCCCGAGATCTCGGCGAATGACGGCACAGCCGATCGGACCACGGCAACGCCTCGAGAAAACTATGTTGTTCTCGCTAATTCCATACGGTATAGAAAGACCGCCGCATATCACGCTTTGGGGTCTTTTCCCGTGAGTTTCTTAACGGGACCATAGAGACGGACTACATCAAGATCGGTGAGAGGGAGGTATACAAGACGACGCTGTTTGATCCCGACGACTTTCACCCGCGCCCAGACTTTGTGAATATAGTGAACAGCCTATACGAGGACATGATATCTTCCCTACTATCTGACCCGCAGTGGACCTCGGTGGTTTGGGCAGCTCGTCCTGACGAGCGAGTTGGGTTCGGAGGCAAAGCTCCTAACAGGAACAGCAGCGCCTATATGTATCCATGCAAGCTGTCACGGCGAGCAAGTATATATCGCTACAGCGCAAACACTCTCTGGACGGTCTACGGCGTTGCGGTAGTGCTTGCGCTTATGGGTCTCGTAGCTAGTACCATTGCTCTGCGGCGGAACGGGGGCCATGGACGGGACTCGCGCTTCTCAAGCATCGTAGCGGCTACACGTGGACAGATGCTAGAAAAAACAGACTGGAGTGGACCAGCGGTGGACAAGGGCCAAGCCAATGAGTCTTTGAAGGGCGTCAATTTGGGTTACGGTTCGGTGAAACAGGACGAGGCTGAGACACTCTCTGGGACAGGCCCTGCCCGGGTTGCATTTTCGTTTGGCTTCGAGGGTGACATTGAGCAAATGAGCCAGAGCTGTAGCAGTTGAACAATTGCAGAGACATCGATCATTCAGAAGCATCTTCATTGCAGAGGCTTTTGACCGTATCCCTGTGAAGATACATGCTTCACATCGGAGCATGACCAGCATTCTGTGCTATTGGTGTCGGAGCATGAGGGATCCAGAACTGCCTTCTTTGGGAATGTGCACAAGATCTGTCGCTGGGTGGTGTTATCTGGAGCCGTAACGACAACCGGTGAGGCCTCTGGAGCCTTCCCCTTCTCGACCCATTCTCGCAGTTGCGCGAACAAGTTCTCTGGCTGGCCACCAGGGCCACCTATACAATGAGCGAGTCCAGGGACTCGGTAGTAGCGATAGAAGTCTGTTGCATCATCGAGGAATGATGCCACATCCTTGTAATATGCTAGAGAGTTCGAAGGCGGGATAATCTGATCAGTCTGTGCTGGGTGTAAGTACTCTGACTACTACTGCGCCCGCGTTTGATCACCAGGTGAACTAACGAGACCATGGAATGTGATCATTTTTCCTCCGGCGTCCCGGAACTCGGAAAGATCTCGCTCGTCGGTTGCGAGAAAGGGTGCGAAGATTCGCTTCGCTGACCGATATAAAGCATCAAATTGTTGATGCGTGAGATTGGTTACATCGAGGGGCTTATCTTGGACAATGAACGCCTTGTACAGGAGCTCAATATCTTTGTACCCGGTAGCAACACATCCACTGCTTGTACACTTCGTTGGTGCGATAGTAGCAAGGTGCGCGCCAATCTCAAACCCATACCATAGACGCTTTCCGTTAGAGAACACGGGCCCGTTCCATGTGGCATTGGCAACCGCCGCAGCAGCAGTAGTGATTTTGATGTCTTGACTTAAGCCATTATCCAAGCAATTGAATGTAGTTCCTACATAGTCGAAGGGGTTAAACGTGGCACGGCAAGCTTCGGGGTCTGCAATGAGCCCATCCTCAACCCCATCCAGGCCATCACAAACGGATGTAGCAATCAATGTCAGCTCATCAAGCTCACATCCACGGGGATACTGCTTTGCGAGACCCATATAAACAGTTGGCCATATCATGCTCATATAGACTTCCGCCCAATGCACCGCCGGGGCGGCGGCGATGATCCCATCATAGGCCGTAGGATATTGTTGGGCAAGCATGGCGCCCTGTCGGCCACCTTGGGAGCAACCGTTCCAGTAAGAATACGAAGGGGTCTTGCCGTAATAGTTTTTGATGACGTCTTTCGCGACGACAGCCTGTGTCTGATGTTAGCTTAGCTTGAGCCATGGGTTTTAAGCGTTCATTTACTTCGTCTCCTAATGAAACAAGACCGAGATTCTGCAAAGCATACAAATTGAGGTTCCCAGGGCTGACAAAGCTCCACGATAATGGATCGTAGGCGTCACCAAGTCCAGCGTCCGTGGTCACGGTAGCATAGCCGTCAGCGACGGCACCCGCCATGCTCCAATCACTCAAGGGGAATTGGCCGGCAACCCAGCCGCCACCACCGACGGCCTGGAGCCTGCCATTCCATTCATCAGCAAGAGGCAGCCAGACCTCGACATTGACGGTGTCGTTCTGCCCGGGATGGGTATATGTCAATGTGACATTGCAGAAGGTGGCATTGTGCACGTCTACAGATGGTTGCGAGAATCTGCAGCCTTTGGGGACGTGGTGAGAGTAGTTGGTTACAACATCGGCTTCAATGCCAAGAAACTCAGCTCCAAGAAGAAGCGGCGCTGGGAACGACGACGCGACACAAGGACTTGCAGAGACAGAAGACATGGTGTTGAGGTCAAGCAAAGTGTTGGGGGAACCTTGCAGTTGTCGAGGTGCTCAGGTATTCGTGCGGGGCAGATGGCCTTATACAACTCTTATATTCCTGAAAAGATCTAGTCCAGTCTCTAACTGTTTTCTAAACTTACAGGTCAGCAGGCCACCAATAAGTATATGTCATCGTAAGCATACGAGGTTACTCAACGTTATACGGCCAAATGGGTGATATTACCATTGGGATTCAATATCATATTGCTCCACCTCATCCCACACCTTTGGTCATGTACTCCGGGCGGAATATTCAGATACCTAGTCAAGGTTGGACTCGAGTAGTGTATACGTTTCTGGGAAAGGTAGAATAACTGTCCGCGCAAGGGACCCGCGAAGATATAGTCCCGGTTGGAGGAACCATAGCCCCTAATCTAAGTGTACGGTACGATCGCAAGTCAGCTTGACTAAACAATTGCAGGACCGTCCAATGCAGGCCAACGTCAAAGGTTGTGAGATCAAGAACATTGACAAGCAGATTGAGATTCATCGCAATCAGTTTGAGATCAACGACCAAGAGGCCATTATGAAAAGCAGCGAGATCAAGCAAGCGGTCGAAACAGAGCTCTGATATCGTTCCAAGTATACCAACGACGAGTGTATATCTGGATGGAGAATTTTGTTCGGGCTATGCACTCTGACTTCTACAGCTTCGCTTGCAACTTTGCTCGAAGAGCACAGGTCCATGCTCGAGTGTTTAAGGCAGCAGCCAAAATGAGACCGGTCAGCTCTGGATCTCATGATAGCCCTGACCTGATCAGCCGCCAGGGGAGCAGAGTAACTGGTTTAGGATGCTCAAGCATTTGCGTATTCCGACAGCCTTTCTCGAGTTTGACAATGCGGGGCACGCGGTCTAGCAGAGCCCGTGATGCGTGACACCCTGGACCTGCTGTGGACTCTGTCGAGGTGGATGACCCTGCATCAGAGGACAGATAGCACCGAAATTCGATGTCAAGGATGTGAAGTAGCTAGTGTTCTTGTGCCGTGTTGTAGCTGCAGGGCCGCCTGCCGTGGCGTGGAGCCTCTGACGCATCAACATCTTCAATCCCAAAAGTTGTATAATACTCAACGTCAAGGGTACAAGTTTTATCAACGGATTACGATGTACCTTCCCAAGGTATCGAATCCTGATTTACGGGATACCTAGGTAGTCTATTGTGCAATGCTTTGCAGACGGGTGCCCCCTAGCAACAACGCGGGTTGTTGCAGAAACCTCGGGAAGCAAACGGACTGGTGGATTATCTGATGCAAGACGGAACTTCTAGACATGAAGAACAATCTTTCGGCCAGGAAGGGTTCAGGGGG
>JAAVUK010000260.1:0-13303 GCA_014899095.1 Fusarium buxicola
GGCCTGGAATCACCTGTAAGGAGCTGTAGCACTAGAATCGCTGCGACTGGCACCCTGTAGGCTATGGTGAGCTGTGGGTGGGGGGTGGGCTGCTGTGGCGGCAGTTGGTAGCGGGGCGCTGCCGAGCAAAAGGCGCGCGACGGGCGAAAGTGCGTGCGTGGGGGAAAGTAAAGATTGCTGGTAACTACGTTCTGCGACTGCGAGAGCGACCGCGAGAACGACCGCGAGAGCGACTTCTTTCGTCTGCGTCTGCGCGTGAGTGGGTGTGGTTGTTCAGGGCCAGGAGGAGAAGGATTCGCTGCAGGGATGTAACCCCCGTTCGTTCAACGGTCCGTCTCGTTTCAACTTATGAAATCAGGAGCTTGTCGGATTGGCATGAACTGTCGATCTGCGGGCGACGGGTTTTTGTAAGGGAAAGGTTGGCACCGTCGGTCAGCAGGGAGGAAAAGGATAACTATTCTAGGTAAGGTAGGTAGGTCAGGACCGTCAAGTAAAAAAGGTTCAAGGTGAAGGAGGCAGAAACAAGCGCCTGAGATCTAAGGTCCTCCCTCGACGTCAGATGCCTTCCAGGTTTTGCTTGAGCTGTTGTGAAGAGAGACACGGGGCGGTAACTCTCCGCCCTACCTATCACCAGAGAATGGACTTAATGGAACCCAAGGCCTCCCGTGGGGACAAACATATAAACAACGCCAACGTTTATTGACGTATATGGGAGGGGGAAGAAGGAGACAAGCGAGGAAAGTTGCCGATGTCTTGTTTGTCCTCTTCTAGGTACTTTAAACATCTCTGAGATCTACAGTCGTACCACGGACGTAAAACCACGGGACCTTGCGAACCTAAGGGACGGGAAGGGGACATTTTGATGAGTGGCTTGTGATTATGTACATGCATTGTTGCAACTTTCGTGAAGTCATGATTCTTTTTACCCTCATATATTCAATCTTCGCGGCAGATGTCCCGAGGGCCCTTCCTCGTCGTACTCTCGCCATAGCCCACTGCTAGTTGTCAAGTTTCATATAAGCTGTTGGTCGTTACTAGGTGGGATTTGCAGACACGAATAGGTACTTCGTACAATTTCGAGCTAGGCTGTTGCGACTGCATGGGTTAGCTCATATGTTCTAGGCTCACTCAGCCACAGACCGAGCCGCTATTTTCAGCTTTGTCCCTTGTTCATATCCAAAGTCCGTGCTCGCCGATTGTCGACATAGAATGAGGTCTCCAAGGGTATTCCTTTTTCCTTTTGGAATGGAGGAGCTCTTTGTTGTTCGAGGAGGTCATGCCATATCATAAGTGTTCTACGTAGTAGTCTAGTGCGCAAACACAACACCGCCGAACAGGAGCTGCTGTGCTTCGTATGGCTTCACGTGTCTTTCGTCACACTGGAAGCAACCTCATGTGCTCCGTACCTCGGGGTACCATCCCCGGGTTGTCCAAAGTTTATCCAGACACAGCTCACGGTTTCAAACAAGCCCATTCTTCATCTCATCAGGTGTCAGCCGATAACAAAGAGCACCAGACACCAAAGAAGTTGACATAAAGATTAGCGCAGTCTTAGTCTGAGGCTGCTCTAAAGACGAATGGCCTCATTTTGACTAGTCTTGTCCAAGTCTTCCTAGTAGTGGAGTTCGCAAGGCTGAGAGCATTGGCACTTGGGCTGACTCTGACCCAAGTTCCGTGTGCTGGAAATGACCATGGGATTTTCTGAATGATGCCAAGGCCAGCCGCACAAGGCTGACTGCTCTCCATAATTGTCTCAGAGTCCCATCCTGTACGGAGTATGCCCAGCCCGATCCAAAGGGGAGAGTTGGACAAGTAACGAGTGATACATCAAACAGAGTACGAGTACGTACTTACAAAGCAGTATATTAATTCTGGCGTCCGCTTGATAGACTCATTATCATGATTCTTACGTATCGGTCGGTAGATAGTATTCAAAGTCCCCAACGCGCAGTGATTTTGCGCAGATGCTCTATCCATGTGCTATCAGCCGCATGCAGCCAGGCTCTCCCCACGAGCATGAGCTCTCCAACGCAGTTTCGCAAAAGAAATTGTCAAATATAGCACAGCAAATAGCCTGTGGGCCTGTGGGATGGGGAGCCTTTCACTCTGGTGGCCAGCACGATAGAATATCCAAACTCCCGTCTCTACCCAGAATGCTTCGCTTGCTTGCCAGGTGCAAGCATCGTCCGCGGGATTCTATGATTACATAAGACTCTTGGCGGGCCGCCCCGGAATTTCTCTTCCCCCGAACTACCGCTGCAAGTTAGCGACCTCGCAGCAACCAGCGCCGGGCATGTGCCGTGGCCTCGCGTCACTGGATGCAGCCTGGTGAAGCTTGAATATCACCATCAACACCATCCATCACCGCACAACACGACGAGACCACAATATTGATCGCCTCTCTCGGCAGAAAATCTCCCCGAAAACTCCTCCCGTGAAAACAGACAACAAAATAAGATATCCAATCGTACAAGCATTCTCCCCGTCGCCCACAATGGCGGACCGCAACCTCGCCCAGATCGTCGCCCAGCTCAAGCACTCCCCCTCCATGAGCTACTCCGACGCCAACGCCCTCCTCTCCAAGGCCAAGCTCGCCCTGCTCCAGCTGAACGCCCTCACCCCCTCACCGTCCACCCCGGCGCATCTCCTCCCCCTCGCCCGCGAGACCTACGAGCAGGGCGCCCTCTTCGCCATCCGCGCCCGCAACCCCGATGCCTTCACCCGCTACGTCCAGCAGCTCCAGCCCTTCTACGAGCTGCCCGCCTCCGTGCTCACCCCCAACCTGCCCGAGCGGAACAAGGTCACAGGACTCAGCTTGCTGCTGCTGTTGACGCAGGGCCGATATGCCGAGTTCCACACTGAGCTTGAGAGCTTGGCGAACCGGGAGGGCGGCGGTGGTGATGTTGAGAGTGATCGCTATCTGGGCTATCCCATTCGTCTGGAGAGATGGTTAATGGAGGGATCCTACGACAGAGTGTGGAAGGCCATGAAGAGCAGCGAGGTGCCATGCGATGAATACAGCGTCTTCTCTGAGGTAAGCCTCTCGTTCACAGCCAAACAAGCTCAGACTAACTCCAATTTAAGATTCTTAAGAACCAGATCCGCTCTGAAATCGCCTCCAGTAGCGAGCGCGCATACCCCAGCCTGCCCATCAGCTCCACGAAGTCGCTTCTCTTCCTTGATTCCGAGGGCGACGTCATCGCCTTTGCTCACCACCGCGGCTGGGTTGTCCGCGATGGCCAGATCTACTTCCCCGACGCCACCGAGGGCGAGGACGGCGGCCAGAATAAGGAGATGAGCCAGATGGTGATAGAGAACGCTTTGGGCTACGCCCGTGAGCTCGAGACGATTGTGTAGATTTGAAAAGGGGGGAATACAAGATACACATAGACGGTAGAGCTGGGAAGAGACAAGTGCTGTACGACTAATTCAACTTCATGATCTCCGTTTACTCGACGGAAAACAGAAAACGAGCTTCAAACACACAAGCTTTCCAAAACGTGATTACTCGATTGTGGGTGTCTCGCATGTAACCAGGCTAAGTTGTGACTATAAAGACATGACATGACTCCTTTGCCATCGTTCTACCAACCTATCGGCCAAGTCCAGCCCTTTTTAAAAACCACAGACGTTCCCCGTCCGTCCGTCTGGCTTTTTTCTTCGTGCATCGTTGACTCGAAACTCATTTGTCCCACCTTTGCGCTTCCGTCATTAAATCTTCTACCACTCTCACAGCTTAGGCGAACAACTTCAAACCGCTTCCATGCTTGCCAATCTCGCACACCTCGCACACTCGGCACACGGTGCCTTTATACTTGGTGTGGTACTTGGAGCCATCGAAGGCACACGCTTCGTATGCCGTGCCGCTGTAGATGGGCGTGTGGCTAGCTGCACACATGTCAAACTCGGCGAACTGGTCGAACTCAATCTCCACTGAGTCGTGGGGGTTGCGCTCGCATTGCGATTTGGTTCTCCTGGCCTAGACGTACTCCGTTAGTAATCGTTACAACATGAATATGGATTGCGTCACAACTTACGTTTTCTACAATCTTAGTAGCGCCACCATTGGCAATGATGCGGTTGGCAAAGCTCAAGGCAGAGTTGTAGTTCTTGTTGCGCATGGCCAACTGCATCGCGCTCAGCAGGGCAAGCTGTCGGTGTGGCACCTCAATCTTGGGAATCGTAAAGTAGGCCGACAGCTCAAGACACCTCTGAAGCTTCTCGGGATCATTAGCCACGACATCAGGAGTACCAAGTTTCCTCCTTGAGAGCTCAATGTCCATAGCAACGGCGTACTCGCTTGCTGAGGTAATCAGCTTCTTGGCCTCGGCCACCTCGTCCTCGCTTGACACAGAGTTCACCAGGATGGAGTGAAGAATGCCCTTGAAAAGGCCGACACCGGCCTCCAGCTTGTTGGCCTTCATCGTGTCGTAACCCGCCTGCAGGTCATTGGAAGCCAGATGCTCCAGATCCCGAGGGATGATGGGCAGAACCTTCCTGGGGTCGGTCTCATCCAGAGTTCTGCGGACATAGTTTTGCAGAGGCGGTAGACCTTCAGAGGCGGGGAGGTAAGTCTTGGAGGCCGAGTATACCTCGAGGAATCGCGACTTGAGCGGCGCAAAGTTGACTGCACCGACCTGTCGGTTGAGGAGCTGCATAGCCGTCTCGAAAGAACCACCAGCAATGTGATCCACAGCCAAGGGCGAGTTCCGCGCCCAGAGGTCAGCTTCACTGCTAGCAGCGCCGCCAGCATCCACACTCTCAACATTGACAAAGTCACTGTCGGCTTCGGGAACATCGTCATCTCCCATATCCCAGCCAGCGACATCCACATCCTCATCGTCGATCAAAGCGCCGTTACGCTTGGCAGTTGGGTCTTCCTCCAGGGCATCCTCAAAGCCTCCGTTGGCAGCAGCGGGCTCATCTTCCAAAGACAATCCCTCGACCTGGCCGAGAAGGGCCTTCTCGAAGAAGGACTGTGAGGTGGCCTTGGTAGGCCAGCTGGCCTTAAAGGTCGGCACAACGAGCTTTGGGGTGGACAAGGGGGCACCCAGAGTGGGCATAGTGAGGTCTTCCTCAGTCAAGCCAGTCGCTTCAAGGATGGCTTGGCATTCCTCCTCGAGACCGTGAGACTTGGCAGTCATGTAAGCCAGAGGGTCTGATACAAGTTAGTTAAATACGCAGTGATTAGGTACGATCGCACTTACAAAGATCGATTTCCTTGAACATCTGGATACGGTCCTCGACCTCCCCGAGAAACACGGCGTTCTGGAATCGCGACGTAAAGTCACCACGGTGCTCGGCAATCTTGGCCATTCGCGCCAGCTTGGAGTGGTCACCCGTAGCAAGGTACAGGAAAGACAGCTTATCGAACTGTTTCAGCTTCTGGTAGCACATCTCTACGACCTGGTGGTTGCCATGCGCAAGTGCTTCCGTGCTCAGGCGCGTCCAGAACTTGGGCTTGTCAAGCTCCTTAGCCATCTCGACAGCCACATCAAGGTTGCCACACTCGATAGCGAGGTCGAACCGAGTAGTAGGGTCCTGGACAAATTGTAGAGCAATCTCGGGGTAACCCTTCTTCTGAAGATACGAGATGATCGACTGACCAACCAAACTGGAATTTCGGATAATGTGAAGCATCTCCTCATAGTTCCGCTTCACAAGGGCCAGCTTGAATCGGTACTCGGTAGGGTCGATCTGCAGGATGCGGGGCTTGGCGGCTCGGTCAAGGCAGTAGATGTTGCGACCCTTGACCTTAACCAGGTAGACGGTCTGGTCAAGGGTTCGGACGATGCCATTGTCACCATTCAGGAGAGTGTACTTGACGTGGTTCAGGGTCGAGTAGAGCAGAACGCCGGCGTCATCCCAAGTGGCGCTCTTGATTCGAATCGTTTCATGAAGGGTGCTGACCTGCTCCAGAGTCTTGGTCACGATAGTGACGTTGTGCTTGCTAAGGAGAGCAGCGTAGAGACCATCATTGGACCAGACAACATACTTGACGCCATTGACCGCAAGCTCAGCAGTGCTCTTCTTTTGCTGGATGTCATATAGGTGGACAGCAGTCGGAGTAATGACCATGAGGTTGCCGGTGCCTCCAAAGTAGATGTCAGTGGTACCAACAGGAGGTTTGAAGGAACGGGTCGCGTTGTTGGAGAGATCCTTAATATCGATGGTCTGGTTCACTGAGTTGAGAACGGCAAATCGGTTGCGGGCGACGAAGATGGCAGAGCTTCCAGCACCACGCTTGGACTCGGCGGGCTCGATAGCGCCAGAGCCATCCTTGGGGAGGTTCACCAGCTCGTAGGAGCCTCCGTCGGCGGGCGAAGTAACCAGAATAGATCGCTCCGCAGGGTTGTAGGACAGGGTACGGGGCGCAACCCAGGCGCTGCCAAGCTTCTTAAGCGACAAGAGTGTGGGGCTCTCCATGTTCTTCTGAAAGTCGTAGGACTTGACGTGCTTCTCCTTGGTGACGTAGAATAGCAGGTTCTGGTGAACAGCGGAGGCAGGGCGCTCACGCTCCAGCTTAAAGACCATGACACCATTGTCGTGGCCCGCAGCAAAAAGATTAATCTCGGGGTGTGCAGCTATAACCCAGAAGCGGTCGTTCTCACGCTTGAAGGACTGGACGGCCGTTCGCTTGTTAAGATCCCATACGCGAATGGTCTTATCCTCGCCAGCAGATAGGATGAGGTCCTGGTGAGGGTGGAAGAGACAGCCGGAGGCGTTCTGGAAGTGTCCTCGGCATGTATCCACCTCCCAGGCCTTGGTCTCGCTCATGCGCCAGAGCTTGACCAGGCGGTCATCGCCAGCGCTAACAATGAGGGGCATTGTGGGATGGAAGGAAACCCAGTTGACACCTCGGTCATGACCCTCGAGGACAAATTTGACAACGGCATCGGTGTTGCCAAACATATCGGTCTGGTTCTGGTTGGAGCGCGCCATCTGGTCCTCGAAGGACATCGAGGTAGGAGCGGAGTGCTTCTTTCGGAGGCCGGAGATATCCCAAACGCGAACGGACTGATCGAGGGAGGCGGAAACGACAAGGTCTTCCTTGGGGTGAAACTGGGCGCACATGGCATAGTGGTTGTGGCCGGTCATGGTGCAGACTGTGGACAGGTCAGCATTGTCGGATATCTGAGCAAGGCAACCAGCGCGACGTACTCAATGATCGGTTCTGCCAGTTCCATATCCGAATGGTCTGGTCATCCGAGGCCGACAAGATCCAGGGCAGCTCATGGTGGAAGAAGACGGTTCGAACGTAGTCAAGATGGCCGTTGAGGGTGAAGAGGCAACGCCTGGTCTGATAAGACCAGACCTTGATCTTGTAGTCGTCACCGCCGGAGACGAAGAGCGGCTGGGTTTTGTGGAAATCGACACCACGGACAGGGCCATCGTGTTCCTCGAAACGATCAATCAACGTTCCCATTCGGTAATCCCAGAGCTGGATCGTGGAAGAGTGTAGCGACACGAGGATCCATGGCCTGATGGTAACATGTCAGCTTGGAGCTTGCGATACGATTCAGCGGCGGCGGACAACTGACCTCTTGGGATGGAAGGCAATGCCCTTTGCTCTCGAGGACTTGGACTCAAACTGCGCAAAGAGCATGGTTAGGCATGTCGTTGCAAGAGAGATCAGGGCCGTGCTCTCATACCTTGGTCAACATTCCCGGGGAGGACTGCATCTTGGCGGGGAGGTGAAGCCGCAGCTTCAAGCATTAAGGGGTGGAACAGTACAGAGCCCAGAAACCGGTCGATGAAGTAGCTGCTCAGCTTGCTTATCACTGGGTCGCAAGAGTCGTAGCGAGCTGGCCAGCAGAGCGTGGAGAAGGGGGAGATATAGAGGAGGGAAAGGGGAGAACGAGGAGTAGTTGATTGCTGGCCGACAAGCGAACTCCTAGAAGCAATTGACTATGTGTTCAAAGTGCGGGTTGGCATCTCACTGGGAACCTAGGCAGGCACAAGCCACCGCAACATTGTTCTGCCGGAGGGTGCGACCGTGGGGCACTTGCTCCCTGAATGAATGTGGCTTCAACTGCAGGGGTTCATTCTGTTTCTGCCACGTCGAAGGAAAGAAGTCGACGGGCGCCCCTGCCTGGGGGGGGCATCACAGCGCTAAACCCAATTAAGGGAGCTGGAGCTCTTTTGTGACGCTGTTCATAATCCAACGACGCTTTACTATGATATCGCAGCGTGGCAATTGAGAAGTCTGTCACTGTGAGAAATGGCTTAGAGAGCCATATTTTTGTTCCTGGATTGCGCGCCTCCGCAGAATTGCACCCTCTCTTCTTAAACCCGCTTACGTCCAACATTGACGAAGCTTCTGAGAGCTGTCCTTTGCCCCTCCATCGCCAGCATCAAAGCTCAGAGCTTCGCGTGGAACCCAGCACAAGACAACTCTATGCACTGCTTGACATAGTCCCTAGTCATGCTGCGTCTTTCTCGTTTACCATGGGGCCTGGCGGTGGCTCTAGTGGTTGCTCTCCAGGCCGTGGCCGCATCTCCATCAGTCAATGTGGGAATGAACGCTGCGTTTCCCCGTGGGCCATATCTGCTTGAACTTCTGTACGATAATCCTCCAGTGTCCTGTTCTGAAATGCGATGCTAATTCTCATCAGCGAGACGGCTGCCGGAGAAAACTCGACTTCATACTTCCTGCTCCTCGACAAGATCGCCAGCGGCCACTTTGCATCAACAAGCACAGATGCAGAACTTTACAATCAATTCCTCCAAGTTCTCCAACAAGACGGCCATATTACCACTCCTGACGCTTTGTCAACCTTCAAACTCGCCCTTTCTCTGCGATCTGCGGCGCCGCGAGTCGAAGCTCATTACCAATACTACTCTACGGCCGTCGACTCTTCGACCCAAGAAGACGACGCTGATAAGTGCCAGAGCTGGGCTCTGGTTAACAACAATAAATATTGCTCGCCCACGCTTGATACAGCGACAGATGGCCATCCTTCTTCCAAGTATGTTTTATACATGTTGACTTTCGCCATGTTCTGACATCGTAGCAGACAAACGAATGTATTACCCTTTGATCGAGTCCTTGGGCTTGGCAAAGACGCTATTCTCTACGCAGACCCTACTTCTTCTTCATTTGGTCCATTCCATGAAGCCCTCTCGAAGGCTGCAAAGCAAGGGGACCTCTCATATCGACTACGATATCGCCGGAGTACCACTGCCCCGGTGGCCCCTTTGCCTGTCAGCGGCTACGGTGTCAAGTTAGATTTGAAGCGAACCGATTACATTGTCATTGACGATCGTGAAGCGAACCAGGATTCTCAGCAAAAACCGGTTGTCGCTGACGTGGTCCTTGATGAGGATGAGGATGTTGCCGACCTAAAGCCCCTCTCTACCTCCGAGTTGGCGTCTTTGGGATTGAAGACTGCCTCGTTCATCCTGAAGAGCGAGAACCCTTTCAAAATGTTGGTCAAGTCTACTCAAGATTTTCCAAAATTCTCGACTTCAATTGCCGCTCACGAGATCTCCAAAGAGTTTGCTGAGGAACAACAAAACAATGTCGCTGTCGGTGTTCCAACGGGTATCAACTTCCTGTGGATGAACGGGGTCCAGCTCATTGAACGCCAAATTGAGCCTTTCACACTTGTTGAGATGATCCGACGTGAGCGTAAGCTCATCAATGGCGTCCGTGATCTTGGCTTCAACGGCCAGCAGGCAGTTTCGCTGCTTGGGCACTCAAAGATTGCCAGTGTGAAGGCAGACGACGAGCCTGTTAGATTTGACTGGACAGATCGAACAGAGGAGGGCAAAGCTCTCATCTGGCTTAACGATCTCGAGAAGGATGCTCGGTATCAGAACCTTCCCAAGGAACTAACAGCGGTATGTAAATGAATCTCTTATCGAGAAATGTCACTCATCATCTATTAGCTCTTTCAACGGACCCATCCCGGTCAGCTCCCTCAGGTAGCTCTCAACCTCTTCCACATTGTTGCACCCGTCGACTTTACCAATCTTGAGGACGTGAGAGCATTTGGCCAGCTGGCCCAGTTCATGCAACGAGGCCTCACTCTACGCTTCGGCGTGGTCCCCTTGACATCTACTCCTGCAGCTGCTGCGTCAGCCAAAGCTGTCTATCACATTATGGAAACGTATGGCATTGAGTCTCTCATCGTATACTTACAGGAATGTGAGGAGGGCTCCAAGAGCGGAGTCGACAAGAAAGCCTTCGCTAAAGCTATTGAGGGACGCGATCTGCTATCTGGAGCGACCAAAATGACTTTAGCCGAGGTTCTCGACGCCGAATCTTATACGCAAAAGGTCGAGGCCAGCCAGACTTGGGCCAGGCGACTCAACGCAGACACTGCCGTGCGCACCGTATTTGTCGATGGCTTGGCCATCCCTCGCGAGAAGAATTGGGTGCAGGCGATGGGTCAGCGGTTGACTGAGGATCAGCAAACAATCCAGAAAGCTGTCTACTTTGGAGAGGTTGACGAGGAGACGCTGGTTTCAGGGCTGTTCCTTGAGAAGGCCCTCGTCAAGAGGAACACATACATCTTCCCCGACGACGATAAAGCTCTCCGCGTTCTCGACATCAACAAGCTTTACACTGACCACGCTGATATGTTCAGCAAAGTCGCTGTCCTCGAGTCTTACTCGGAGTCGACCAAGGAAACTTGGGCTGTAGTGACCATTATCACGGACCTGAATACGGATGATGGTCAGGATCTTCTGATTTCCGCCCTTCAGCTCAAGCGTAACAACCCAGGGATTCGACTTGATCTGATTCATAACCCCGCATCCCCTACTGACGCCCATGCTGTCAACGGTGCATTCAAGACAAACGCAGCTAAGCTTGCAGAGATCGACAGCAAACATGAGCTCAAAGCCATCCTTGAGGCGTCCTGGACTTCCGAAGATGACGGCTTTGGTACCGCACTGACTAAATTCCTCTCCGTTTCCAAGATCTTGCCAGGAACAAAGTCGCTACTTCTCAATGGCCGAGTCATTGGTCCTCTGCCGTCTAGCGTGCTATTCAAGGAGGATGACTTGCAGCAGCTCCTTGAGTTTGAGCAGCGAAACAGGATTCTTCCCGTTTATGCCGCGATCGATGACCTCGGCTTCACAAACAAACTCTCTGACCCTATTGCTGCCGCAAAGCTCACCTCTATCACCGCACTCTCCACCATCTCTGACCTTCCCGAGGGCATCTTTGAGTCTGCTCCGTCCGTTCGAAGCATCCTGTATAGTACATGGAACTCGACACATACTGCAATTGAGGTCGGCAACCCAGAAACTGCCAGCATTCACATCGCTGGTCTGTTGAACCCAACCAGCGAACAAGGCCAGAGATGGGCTCCGATCCTCAAGGTATTATCCGAACTGGATGGCGTGTACCTGAAGCTCTTCATGAATCCGAAGGAGGTAACAGGAGAGCTCCCGATCAAGCGATTCTTCCGCTATGTCCTTCACTCAAAGCCTTCCTTCGATGAGGCCGGTCACGTCAAGGGGCCGAAGGCGACTTTCAAGGGTCTTCCTTCCGAGGCCTTGTTGACAGCAGGCATGGATGTCCCCCCGGCGTGGCTCGTAGCTCCCAAGGCATCGGTTCATGATTTAGACAACATCAAGCTCAGCTCCGCCAAGGCTGACGTCGACGCAACCTATGAGCTAGAGAACATTCTCATTGAAGGTCATTCAAGGGACGGCAAGCGAGGTGCCCCACGGGGTGCTCAACTGGCATTGGCAACTGAAAAAGATCCTCTTGTGACAGACACTACCGTCATGGCAAACTTGGGATACTTTCAGTTCAAGGCTAACCCTGGCTTCTACAACATTCAGCTGAAGGAGGGGCGCAGCGCCAATATCTTCACCATTGAGAGTGTCGGTGCCCAAGGCTACGCTGCCGTCCCCGGAGATGAAGGCACGGATGTTGCACTCATGGACTTTATGGGGACAACACTGCATCCACGCCTCAACCGTAAACCAGGTATGGAAGAGGTAGACGTACTCGAATCCCCCAACAGCGAAGAGAAGGGCTTCGTCGCCAAGGGTCTCAAGTTCGCCGAGGGTCTCCTCGGAGGATCTAAGACCCCCAAAGAGATAACGGCCCAGGAACACGCCGAGATCAACATCTTCAGCGTAGCCAGCGGGCACCTGTACGAGCGTATGCTCAACATCATGATGGTCTCGGTGATGCGCAACACCAAGCACACAGTCAAGTTCTGGTTCATCGAGCAATTCCTCTCGCCCTCGTTCAAGGACTTTATCCCGCACATGGCAGCAGAGTACGGGTTCAAGTACGAGATGGTCACGTACAGGTGGCCACACTGGCTGCGCCAGCAGAAGGAGAAGCAGCGCGAGATTTGGGGGTACAAGATTCTGTTCCTCGACGTACTGTTCCCGCTGTCGCTCGACAAGGTCATCTTTGTAGATGCGGACCAGATTGTCCGCACAGACATGATTGACCTTGTGAACCATGACCTTGAGGGCGCGCCGTATGGCTTCACACCCATGTGTGACTCGCGGACTGAGATGGAGGGCTTCAGATTCTGGAAGCAGGGTTACTGGGCAAACTATTTACGAGGGCTGCCGTATCATATCTCGGCTCTCTACGTAGTCGACCTGCACCTCTTCCGCCAGCTCGCCGCCGGAGACCGTCTCCGACAGCAATACCACGCCCTCTCGGCCGACCCCAACAGCTTGTCCAACCTGGACCAGGATCTCCCGAACAACATGCAGTTCACCATCCCGATCCACAGCCTCCCACAGGAGTGGCTCTGGTGTGAGACGTGGTGCAGTGACGAGAGTCTGGCGAGCGCTCGGACGATTGACCTGTGCAACAATCCGCAGACAAAGGAGCCCAAGCTTGATCGGGCGCGGAGACAGGTTCCTGAGTGGACTGCTTACGACGATGAGATTGCGGCGCTGGATCGACGGCGTAAGGGCGTTGAGGACAAGGAGGAGAGGAATACCAAGAGCCGGACGTTGGAAGAGGGCGCACATACAAAGGATGAGCTTTGAGGTCAAGGGTATATAGCAAGTAGTTGATCTACAGCGACACTTGATTCTGTACTCTGGTAGTTTTGGTATAAATCATGAAGTCTGCACTATCAATGCAATCTCCTGTCTCCCCTAGCTTGGCCGTGCTCGTGGAGGGCTAACGTATTTATGGCATAGCTGCATAAGTTTACCTGGGGAAGAGAAGACCTAATTCGTAGTGAAGATATATATATATTTAGGAAGAGAAGACCTTACCTATCGCTATAGGCCTTGTACTCAGGTCTTCTCTCCCCACACTCATGAAGTCTTGTAGCACAAGTACCAACTACGTGAACATTATAGC
>JAAVUK010000261.1:0-79972 GCA_014899095.1 Fusarium buxicola
TCCCGCCCAGCGCTCCGCCAGCAGCCAGTCGCACCATCAGCTACAGCCTCCACCATCTCCATCCGCCGAGGACCTTCTTCAGGCCTTGAGCCGGGAGCAGAACCTACGCAAGGAGGCTGAGGGCAAAGTCGCCGCGACCAGCCAGGAGGTGGAGGAGCTAAGCGCCGCACTATTCGAACAAGCGAACGAGATGGTGGCTGAAGAGCGAAGAGCACGAGCCAAGCTGGAGCAGCGGGTAGATGAGCTAGAACGGCGGGATATGGAGAAGCGAAGGAGACTCGACAAGTTGGAGGGAGCCATGTCTCGGATTGAGAGGGTGAGATTGCTCTTGGCCGAGGCGGAAGAGGATGTGGAGTCGAGTAAGAAGACAGTCAAAGAGATTGAAGAGATTAAGAGGCAGCAGGGAGAGGAAGAGAAGAAGAGATTAAAGCTTGGCCGGCAGAGTTCAGTTGATGATGCGTCTGAGCTCGAAAAGCGCAACGACGAGTCCCATGGAGATGAGGAGGCACGCTATCAATCCAAGTATTAATCAAGGATGGCCGGCTAGGGGTCCATGCTAAGCGGGCGATAACCCGAGTTTCTTTTCACCACTATTTTACCACTCTACGGGCAAAAGTTTGGGGTCACGGACGGAAAGGCGGTTCACAAAACAATATGGGTAATGCGTAATGAGGGACGGGATATGTACCAGGAGAACGGTTGCAATGCACGGGGTGGTTGACCATTAGCTTTACGGGGTATGGAGTTGGTTGGGAATGGGTCAGGGAGTAGATGAAATGAAAGGGTGACGTGGGTTGTCAACAGCGAGGAGTAGAGGGTAAATTGTACCCTATTGCACGCATCATACTGTAAAATATTGCTGTTTATGTGGTGGCATGCATGCCTCTGGTTTAAATCTCTCAAAGTTACGAAGAGCTGCGCCGTACCTTATCATGCTCTAATCTACGGAGTAGGTAGATATGGATATCAAGATCGAGATAACCTTAACTTTATCTCAAACCTTGTCTACCTAGGCATGGCTCATGCCACTGTAGAATCGGCTATCGTGGTATAGATGCCACGAATTGAACCAATTAGACGCCACTGGATACCATGAGTCTTCGATGTCACACCTTCCTGCCAATAAATATGATAATTAAAAGTCACAATTGCAAAGAACACGATAAATATTAAAGAATCATATGACTGGTTCTCTTTTAATGTCACACAGCAACAGGAATCATGCAACTTCGTCATTATGAGCCATTCTCATGGCCTATTGAATTGTTGTGAATACCTCATATTGAACAAAAGTATGTACTAATAACCAGAACTACTCCAAGAGATAGACCGAAGCCTTATTTCGCCTTGAGCCGATCAAACCACTTCTCGTTAGCCACGCTTTCCCCAAGCACAGGCTGTCTTGCCTCGGTCGTGCAACACAATGAACGTCATCATAGCCAAAATAACTACGGCTGTGTCTCCAGACGCATGTCAACCTCTTGCACAAGAAAAGAAAAAGACCCCCGCTCGTAACTGGATGCCGAGCACATTAGAAAGTGCGGTGAAAATCAGGATATTACACCAATGTGCTCCGATGAAGCAAGAACAAGAAATAAGTTATCCACAAGTCGTTTCCCCCTGAAAATGCCGACACCATGACGCCGCTGTTCGCCGCTGTTGAAAATAAATCGAAGTAGCACCTCCCGTAACACCTGAGTTTTGGTGATCGAGAACGATGGTGTGTGAACAGTCGCTCGCATGTACGTTTTTCTACATTATGTACTGCGTAATCCCGACTTAGAATCGGTTCTGTGCGCCAGGGGAGCCGTTGCCGTATGACGAGTGCCTCCCACCGCTCGATCCAGGCATGTGCGGAGGCGGTAGGCTTGATGGATCGTCGGCAAGAAGGTCATCAAGGAATGCGCTGGGGGCGCGCTGGCTTGGAGGTCGATGCAGGTTGAGAGTCGAGCTGCTGATGTCTCTCCGGGCATTGAACGAGGGCGAGTCAGGAGGCGAAGGGTTCAGAGTATGGCGCGAAGGGTTGCCGAACTGGCCATGTGAGTCGGGGCGCAAATTGGTCAAGCTGATAGAGTGGTCATGGTTTCCGCCAGGAGAACTGGTGCCGGCCGCATAGAAACCCGAGGGCAGGAAAGCTGAGCCACGGTTACCAGCACCATTGCTAGATGCGGCAGCTGTGGGTGAGAAGAACAGGTTGGAGGCACTGGGAGTCGACGAGAGAACGGGCCCACGGCTGGTGCGTCGGACGCCGCGACCAGCACCAGCTGAGAGTGACATGGCAGAGTGGGTATCGGTATACTTGTAGAAGGGCGCAGGAGGAGCGGGAAAGCCTACTTTTGCGTTGGCATCGTGCTGAGCCTTGGCAGCTCGCTCCACGGATCGGTGGAGCAGGATACCGACGATGAGGCGCCAAAGGAGAATTGCAAGGCCAAAAGCTCCGAGAATAGCGCCTACAGCAATAAAGATAGTGCCATCGGGGGCGCTCGAGTGCTGCATGAAAGGCGCGTTCTTAGTCGGCGGAATAGCGGCAGCCGGATACGTAGGAATTGGCTTGAGTTTTGTCAAGGTTGGTAATCCGGTGACAACTCCATTATCTGTGGCAGTCGAAGTAATGGAAGTGATCTTGGACTTGATGTCTGTGGTGCTGGTCGGCTCGTCATCCTCCTCAGTTTTCGTAGGCTTGGTCTCCTTCTCCTCTGTAGTTGAAGCAGGCTTGGCCTCCTCCTTTTTCTCGGTAGTGGCAGGCGCGTCCTTCTTGTCGTCACTCTTGTTGTCGTCATTTGTTTCTTTGGCGGGTTCGGGCGCGGGTGCAGTAGGCTTGTTGGCGTCGCTGTTCTTAGCGGTATCCTTATTATCGTCCTTGGCCGCGTCGTCTTTCTTGTCGGTCGCGGCGGGGGCGGGAGCGGGAGCAGGAGCAGCGCTGTCCTTGCTATCCCCCTTCTTGTCGTCTTGAGCCAGGGCGACGGCACCGTAAAGCGAGATCGAGGTGAGGACTGAGACCAGGAGCTCTGGCCTCGGTAGATAGTTGGCGGGCTTCATACTGTGCTAGTCGTGTCGTATGGCTATTTCTTAATTGGTTGCTCGAAGAATGAAAGGTTGAGGGTATCGACAATCGTGTATCGCTCAGCGCTATGCTCCTCGACGCTGGATGCTCAGTTAAGTTGTGTAGAGAATATACGAGGTTGAAAAGTCTCGAAAAGGGCGACTGAGTCAGATTGCGTATTATCGAGTCGCTGAGGAATGCCTGGGGGAGGTTGAAGTAAAGGCGGATGGCGATTTACTAGTGTAGCCCAGGCTTGCTCTCCGTGAAACAGACAGGGTTGGGTAAGACAAACGACGTCTTATTCTCCCCTTGGGACCCAAAGAAGAAGGCGACGACGTGTTCGAGATGTCTACTCCGGTATGCGTAAGGGATGGATCGCGTCTGTAGTCCTGGCAGGGGGCACGGGGGGTTCGACAGCGAGGGAGATGAGAAGCGAGAGGCGGGTAAATGAGCGGAGCCTGATGGCGCGCGCTGTTTCTGTTGCGTGAGTGTTTCCAATACCCCAAGAAAAAAATACAAGAAAAATGAAGAGAGAAGAGAAAAAGAATGTGATATGGGCTAGCGAATGGGTATGCGTAACCAAGCGAATGGGTGAGACGCTCTACCAAAGCCACGTTAGCATTGTTCGATGGATGAAAGATTGGGATGAAGTGATGGGATGGGAATGGAGAAGCGGAAGAAGCGAAGCGAGGGAGAAACGGGGTCGCACGACAGAGGCAGGAGCGACAGGCCAGGACTGCCCGGGGTTGTAATGCTGGTACTTTCCGAATTGCCTGTCTAAATTCTGGGCCGAGCGTTCCAGATTTGGGTGGGGGAAGGCGCGAGTAGAAAAAGGGAGTAGCGCACCTGACAGACACAGGCCGATGGCTTGAATTGGATTAGAGGTTGTTGTTCTGGGGCCATCATTCGCCAGTTTTCGATGAATTCCGCGTAAATTCATCGCGTGAAGCTGCGAACTTCAGGGGTGCCGTCTTCAGCAGCTGCGCCATCACAGTCGGGTTTCCTGGTAAGCCACCTGGTTTCGTTCAAAGCGCCTGTTTTCGTGTTCGAGGTGTACAGTACCCAACAAAGCAGCCAGCCGCCAGTTCCGTTGTGGTGGTCAGCCCTCAGCTCCAGCAGGTTGGTCGTGTTGAACGTTGATCGTTGGCTCAACCGCTCTCATGGCTGTGTAGCTTTTCACTACCTCTTTTGGTGTAGGTCAGTTGGTTGCTATGGAAAACCAACCACAGGAACGTCTTGGTGTAGACGCACGCCGACGTATGAAAGGCACCCTTTATCGCCCGTTGCCTGGTTCACTTGACGACGTCAACAACCAGAGTTGTGTTTTGACGTTGGATTTCCCCACTGTATCCTCCATTTTCACAACGGCTTGACGTGTTTGACGTGGCTTTCTGTAGCCGCCCTCTCTTGTTGCGGCATCTTGCAGATAGACATGTACAGTATCCGGGCCGTTGGGCACCGGGCGAAGCAATGCGACGCAAGGTAAAAGCAAGATTCAGCAACAAGGTATTGACAAGTGCAGAGTACAACGCTGCTTATAACGAAGCTTTTTGCCTGTCATTCACACATTCAAACTCTATCACTCACAGCATAACCTCTAGGGCCCTTTTCAGCCGTCATGATCACAAAGTAAAGTGTGAAAAAGACCCTGTGTGCATATGACATTGCAACGTCTGGAGTCATATTGAAACCATGGTATCACTGGCCATTCTCCATGTGCCAGCTCATTTTTAAGGGTCCTGTTTGATCGAAGGAGACCACGCACCGGCCAGCGGGGTAATTGAGGTGACAAGGCTCTCCTTGACGGGGATTCTCTCGTGTCTCCGCGTGTACCGCTTTGTTGATTCCTGTGTTTTGCAGACTGGAGATCCCAAAACCCCCACGTTACATGACCTTGAGTGGGGGACAAAAGAAAAACAAGAATAGGTAGCTATTTACGCCATAGTTCCCCTGAGACTACATAGTTCTAGGAAGGGAAGACCCAGCTGATAGTGTAAGACCCGTAGTTTTATTATTATAGGATTCAAATTGATCTTAGTCTTACATATTTCCTTAATCCTTGTAGACCTAAAGAAGCTGTGGCATAAATGGCTATTCCTAAACTTTTTGTCCTCTGCCGGCCAGCCACACCGGGCAGTCAGCCCATCAGTGCACGGACCATGCGGTCTCAGAGGTCTCACGTGACCTGGCCTCGGCGCCCACGCGTGAGCCTCGTCATCGTCGGCCTCCAGCTCCTAGCATCGCCAGCTCCATTATCGGCCAACGCAACCTACACCACAAGCTCACGCTCCCCCACCTCGAACCCCTACGAACATCATACCCGTTGACTTCGATCGTTTTCGTGATAAATCCCTAGCCGTCAGTATGGAGGAGGAGCGTCTCTGGAAGTTCAAGCGGCCCGAGTGGCTCAACAGCGTCTGGGCCCGCAACGCCGGAGTCTACAGCGCCGGTGCTATTGTACGTTTTACTTCATGAAGCCTACTCAGGCTCGTTGTGGTTGCTATGCTTTCCATAATATCCAATCTGCACCACCTATTCCGCGCCGCTATGCGCTACCCCCAATGTCACATGTCCAGTCACTAATCACGCCCTGCGCAGTTCTCCATCGCCTTCTACATCATGCTCGATTCTGCCGTCTGGTCCAAGTCTTCCAAAAACGGCTCCGACGTCCACGTCAAATTCGTCGACTGGTTACCGTTGATCTTCTCCAGCTTGGGCATGCTCATCATCAACTCGGTCGAGAAGCAGCGTCTCAGTGCCGACTCCTTCAGCTATAGTGGATCTGGTGTCGCGTGGAAGGCCCGCGTGGTCCTTTTCCTAGGTTTCGCGTCTCTCGCTGGTGGAATGGCTGGTGGAGTTACTGTCTTTGTTCTCAAATTTGTTGTTCCCAGCGTTACCATGCCTGCTCTGGGCATGGGTATCGAGAACGTGGTGAGCAACGCTCTGGTTGGTGTCAGGTAAGTTGGGCCTCAACTCGTGGTAAAACGAGAGGCTTAGCATTGCTAACTTGGTACAGCTCTGTTGTTCTTTGGGTGAGCCAGAACATGGAGGACGAGTACTCGTACAACCTTTCTCTGTAGACACAGCCAGACGAAACTGGAGCGAAAGAACGACATTAGGTGGATATCAGGGCGCATTCATGGGTTGACCTACGTTTCCTACGGATAGCTGTTGGGTGTACGAATAAGAGAAATTTCTCACACAGAGTATACTCGTGAAAGAATGAGTTGTATCGACAAAGTCCCGCGTATTGTCAAAGGTTGGCCGTCACAATCTACCTCGCTGTGGAGATGTTTGGTATGAAGGGACATAGTACTGGAGGGGATTCATCGAGCATTGCTACTTGACGGATTTTGGAGCTCGGTTTAGAATTAAGCGTTGTCAAGGATTAGCATGAGCTGCCAATGGATCATACAGAGAAAGTCTCGAGGACTCATCATCCGGGACCAATTCGAGTACAGAATGGCCACAAATGGCAGTGGGCAATACTTCATCTCTCAGATAGTTATAAGTTACCTACCTAGCTAGTCTTGCATCTCAAAAGTGAACATGGTGTGACAGAGTGCGCTTTCCTCCACACGGCTCGTCAGAAACTTGAGGATTCGGTGGCTAAAGAGCGTACCCCGGCGCATCCCCACACAAAGTCAACATACGTAGATCCCGCATCTGACTCGATGCATAACTTATCTTTATCAATAACTACTAAAGGGCCTATTTTCCCTTCTACGTCTTGTTCATTTATACACAAGCCCGCAATGGCCGACCGTTCTCGCACAACTACCAACGGCACGGGCGTGTCCCGTTCGCGCAACGGCGCCTCTTCCGCTGCGGGCGTCCGTCGCAACCTGTTCCAGAGCCAGTTGACCCGGCGACCTACGGCTGGCTCGTCGTCTACGTCGGCCGAGACGTTGCACCTCGACGTCGACGTACTGTCCGACACTTCAGAGATTGTCGTCCGTGATAAGAACGGCGAGATTGAGCTTGGAGACCCGCCGACACCGATGATGGAGGATGAGGATGAGGATGAGCTGCCGCTGGATCATCGGCAGGAGAGTGAGAGTATGCAAGACACGCGCGCCGAGTATTCACTTGAGATAAGTGCCAAGGTTGATGCTTACATTGATGATAGAGGAGAGGCAGCGGCTTGCTGAAGCGGTCAAGCACCATCAGATCAATAATCGCAGCGCGGTGCCAGAGCAGCCTGAAGGTGCCTCATCCTGACTTTGCCACACCATCATGTAGCCCACTAACACGCATCATCAGAACTACTCGAAGCTGTCAGGGCAAGCCTACGAGCAAAAGTAGCAGCCCTCGCTGAGGACAACTGGATGTTTGAACCAGAAGAACAGCCCCGCGGATAACCAAGTCTTTTCATCAGCCCTTCAACGCCTGCTATCTATGTGTTTCTCTCAGGTCACTATGATACACAAACTCCCCTACCCTCGCAGACCAACTCCTATCTAGTCCAGACCCTCTGCCGCGGGAGCATCTGTCCGTTGAGTGACTTGTCTCCGCTTCGGCTTCTCCTGCTCACCGGCCCCTCCGCCAAAGAAACCGCTCATCATGTCCATCAGAGGGTTGCTCTGCCGAGGTTTGGACAGACCAAAATACATCTCTCCGACCATCTCGAGCGCCTCGCCCCACGACCCGACCTCGTTGATTTGTGTCGCGTACTTGGACACGAGCGCCCGGAAGAGCTCCGGAGCCCCCCGCTGAACGGCAAGGAGCAGGAAGCCCAGGAAGTTGAGGAGGGGAAGGCTGGGGAAGATGCGGATATCACCCGCAGAGCTCGACACGTCCTGGACGCTGAGGTTCGGATTATCATTAGAGAGCGAGCTGGTGAAGATACGGTAGCAGGTGTTGGCGGCGCGAACGTTGCCGACGAGGAGGTAGGGGAGTACGGCGCGACCGGCGAAGAGAGCCGCCATGTGAGGTTCACCCTCCTTGTACCACGTGTACTCCATCTTTGTCAGAACCTCAGGGGAGTCCTTTGTACCCAATATTAAATGTTTCTCTGCCTCGTATGTCTCGTGCTCCTCGGCGTAGAGTGATCCGGCGACGTGGTGAAGCTCTGGGTCGCCAGCTGGATACTCGCCGAATTTGGCCGACCACCTATATGCGATGTTCGTCAGACAAGCCCATTCGCCATATAATTTCTCATTGTCAACGGGGTGGCACTCACCCAACAATCTCGCCCACAAACTTCTTCCTTGTAGGCTCCTCGGCATCAAACAGCCGTAGACAAGTCAGCAGCCTCCCTTTGGCAGTAGCATCGGGCTTCATCTCGGCCTGTTTGTACACATCGACCATCATGACACACAGGTCACCACCGCTACCGCCCTGACCCGCACGCAGCAATGCTTGGGAGACATTGGCGAGAATATCGATGGCAGCGGGCCAGTTGGCAGTCTTGATGTAGCGGGAGGCGGCGACGCGAGTCTGCTGCTGAGCCTCATAATAGTCCCCCTCTTCGATCTTGGCCTGTAGCCGAGCTACTATGCGGTCGACCTTGCTGGCCATGGTGGCTGATTGTTGGGATGCGAGGCGAAGCGGCTTGGCTAGGGAAAAGGGAGCGAAAGATGCAGCGATAATACAGAGAGTGTGACGTAGAAGAGTGTGAGGTAAGGTATCGAAGCTTGGGGAGGTGCTGGTGGAGGGGTTGGCCAAAAAAGCCCACCTACAGTTGAACTACCCAGTTGAACTACCCCACATGGTTCGCCTGATACTCCACTTTTAGATGGTCCAATATAGAGTGTGTTGTCAAAATTTTTATCACAATCATTGTCAACGGCCGGGGTGGTTTAAGGGTAAAATGCGGGCTTCCCATGCCTGTGCTCCGGGTTCGAGTCCCGGTCCCGGCAACTTTTGCAATTTTCCTAAATTATACTTGGAAAGTGGCCATGCGAGCTCGGGTAGCCTAGTCTAATTGGCTATAGCGCTCGCGGAAGTAGAGTCAGTCCACTTTTCCAACAGCATTATTTTTTGGAGTCTCAGATGTCTCCTTGTGCAAGTCCAACAGGAAGGTGTACCACGCTTTACATAGTGCAGTAATAAGGAGGTCTATCGCTCAACTGTACGATTCCTAGGTAGTTACTTCGAATCACGGTCATGAGATTTGAGTTAAACTCCTTTAATCATTCATTCTCCAATCGTCACGACTGGTCGTCCCGTGAAAACCTGCGCTGCTGATTTAGTCGGGATGTCCTCTGCCTCCTCCAGCGACAGCAAGGTTAGGTGACTGAGAACCCCTTGCTCAACAACTACATCCATCATTTTTCTGGTTTCATCCATACTGCAATGAATGGACCCCTTCACCACGATTTCCCGAAAGATGAGGTTCATTGGGTCGAATTTGAAACCTTGCTCGGGGAAACCAAGAGCAACGAGGATTCCCCTGCGTTGCAGTCGATGCGCTGCCCAGTCGTTTGCAGGATCGTCACCGGTGCATACCACAGCGGCTTCCAAGCCTATTCCATCTGTGAAGTCGGAGATCTTCTGAATAGAGCCTGGGTCGTCGAAGCCGACAATGAGATCAGGTTTGAGATGGGCCGGCACTTCTGATGCGAGCTTCAACCCGATGTCGTGCTTGTCAACGGCAACTACCTGATAGCCAAGGGCTTTTGCAAACTGCACACCCAAAACACCGACACCCCCGATACCGATAATTGCTATCGTCTGTCCCTTTTTCAAATCTGTCTGCTTGATAGCGTGCCACGCAGTTGCCTGAGATATCATGTGAGTCAGCACATCTGGTCAAAACACGAGCTTGGACGTCACCATGTTATCAACTTACGCCAGCACACATCAAAGGAGCAGCCTGCTCAAAAGATACACTATTCGGCAAGTGAACGACAGCACCGTGCCAGGCGGTCATGTACTCAGAGAAACCGCCGTCACGGCTGACAATGCCACACATAGTTCTGTTGTCGCAGAAGCGAGCATCTAATGACCCGATCGTCCGAGTTGCCCATTTACAGCCATTACAGGCGTCGCACGGGTCCATGAAGTTGGTAACCCCAACGCGGTCTCCTACGTGCCAGGTGTCGGGAACATCGGGGCCTAGGCTGACGACTGTGCCAGCTGGTTCGTGAGAGCCGGTGAATGGCAATGGTACTTGGCTAATGCCATGATACACCATGAGATCTGTGTGACAGAAGCCAGCGGCAGAGACCCGAACGAGGAGTTCACCTGAGCCTGGCGTTGGAACTGGGACGTCATCGCGAAGTTGATAATTCTTGTTGAACTATGCCCGAATGAATGAGATGCAAAGACAAAGCGATTCGTCGCTTTTATCGGAGTATTTCTCACCTCAACTAACCTCAATGCCCTCATTGTTTTAGGAACGGAGGATTGGTCTGACATTTTGTCAAAGGCTCACAATGTAAGCTACAACGTGTAAATGGTATTGAAAAGAAATATGTCATCAGCAATTGCCAAGTTTCTTGACGCCGGAGAACAAGGAACGGGTTTCCATTTATACAGCAGCCAAGAAGTAGTCTAGTGTCGAGGCCGGCTGAGCCTCTCATATCATGAGTATGACGAAATGGCACATTAGTGCTCACGCTGACGGATCGTGTAGTGAATACAGTAATGACTTTCGAGGGCGGTTGGACGGCCCGCCGAGGACCACAAACAGGGGGGATGATTGTTTATGCCAAACCCAAGACTACATAAGTTTATAAAGAGAAGATTTCATCACTATAGGCCTTAGAGTAGCAGTTGGGTCTTCACTTTCCAAACTTACTTATGTAGGTAGTATTAGAGGAGTTATTGCATGAGTGGCCGTTCCTGTGCTTTTTGTCCCCTACCAGAGCGAACCGTTCTTAACAGGCATGTTGTTTACAAGATTGAATCGCTTATCAGCCGACTTGCCTCCTCACGCGTAGTTCATTTTCATTCGAATCGTAAGATTAAACTGGTATATGTTACAGTCCCCCGAGATGATCTCATGCCTGGCGAAGGGATGCTTATAGCTTCGCTAGCAGGCCATCCTTCTCGTTCTCAAAGATGTTCGTGAGCGTTCCAATGTGAGGCAAGATCTCCACAGCATATTCGTCGCCGTGCTTCAGCGAGTCCTTGGGCTTGCGCCCAATTCCAACACCAGCAGGAGTACCGGTGAGAACGACGGTTCCTGGTAAAAGAGTGGTGCCCTGGGACAGCCAGCTAATGATTTTGGGGATACTGAAGATCAAGTCACTTGAGGTGACAGTTAGCAATAGTCGCCACAATTAGTCTCGAGAGGACTTACTCAATGCCGCTGTTCTGAAAGACTTGGCCGTTCTTGATTCCTCGCATATGCAGCTTTGAGGGATCGGGGATCAGAGACTTGAGTACAAGCGTTGGGCCTAGACAGGGAAGATTAGATTGCGTTTCAAGACAAGTGTTGGTGTTCGGGATACTCGCCCAAGGGACAGGCTCCGTCAAAGCTCTTGGAAAAGGACCATTGAGACTGGTTAAGCTGCTGGGTACGGCTAGAGACGTCGTTGGCGGCTGTATAGCCAAGCACATAGTCCATGGCATCCGCCTCGCTGACGTTCTTGGCTGTCCTGCCAATAACCACAGCCAACTCTGCCTCGTAGTCGCCAGAGTCATCAGCCTGGGTAATCTTAGGAATAGTTCCACGAGCTGGCCAGGGACCAACAATGGCGGTGCTGGGTTTCCTGCACGCGAGTGTCAGCTCTGTCAGGAATCCTGTGCGCATTGGCTTGGGCAATTACATGAAGATAGTCGGAATTGCCGGAGGTTCAACGCCGACCTCGGCGGCATGTTTCCTATACTAACGAGTAGGGCTATTAGCTTGCGCACTTAAATATAAGTAGGAGCATATCGCTTACGTTCAATCCGACGCATCGGACGGTCCCGATCTCGCTTTGCGCCAAAGGCGACAAGACGCGGTCGATAGTCTCGGTGGCACCAGTTGAAGAGCCTGGGGACAGGACAGATGAGCCCGACCAGACATTGACAGCCACTTCTCGGCCCTTGCGCAGCGCGGCGCCGACATCAATGTCCTTATCTGCCGGCTGACCGATTAGGATCTTGGAGGGATTGGACTTTGGCACGAAGCGCACAATGCCTAACGATGTCAGAACCTGAATGACGATGGGGAGATGGAACACATACGCTGGAGAGTTGCTGCGGCCATGGTTCTGGTTTCTGAAACACCTCAAGAATGAGCAGGTCTCTATGGGCTTCAGCAGTCACAGAGCGCAAAATGAACCGAGAAAAGGGGAGGCCAAGCTCTTAATAAATGGCGGAATTTCGAAGCTGCATGGGGTCAATGGCATTAAGCCGGCTTCGGCACGACCTACACCGACGATCGGAATGCGGGGCCGATATTGCGGGGGAGGACGCAGCGCCGTTTCGGGGACGACCAGCATTGAGCTTCGGCCACTAAAGTTGACCCTGATTCAAACAGTTGAACCAGATTGGCTTCGGAACTGATGAACTATACAAGTCGTCTTGGTTGCTTTGACTAGTTTCGTGCTTCGCTAAGTCCATGGTACTCTAAATAGCAGCGGACCTTGCTTATGCCAGGCATAGTCGATAAAACATGATTTCGAGTACTTAAGTTAGTAAGTGTGAGTGTATAGGTTGATCTTGGCACCTAACATATAACAGATCGCACATTCGCTGGCCAATCGTTCGATAAGACTTCATTGAACAGCAGCGGGAATGTTGGTGGATTGGCCACAGCGAGTCTGTTATCTGGTGTTCCCTGGCTCGTGGGTCATTGGGACCATGTAGTCAATGAGGCTCATGAGTATGCCGTATTTCCAATTAGATCGTATACACAACGCCTTTCGTCGATATCAATGCGACAGTCAAGTCCAATGCTCCAGATGTAGTACATGTAACAATCCTATTTCTTCTCGTCTTGGTCTTGCATCCACACCGAAGATGCTTGTCCAAAACTGCCCCTCCCCTTTCTTCATTACAGGGCCCCTCTCTCAGTGGTTCCAAGCACTGCCCGATGGACGTCGGCCCCTCTCGTACAACCACTTGCTGTTCAATCCCACACTCGTTCGCTTACCCCCTGACGGACTAGGTGGGGTAGGGTCCGAGAACAGGTTGGCCGAAGAGCCAGCAGCAAATGGACTCGTAGATCCAATAGAAGACCTCCTTCCACTCCCAAAGTGATTAACACTCTTCTGGAAAAGAGGGCTTCCCATCGGCGAGCCGGTCGACCCCTGGACTACCGGGCTGCCTCGGCCAGACAGAGGTGAGCTGGTGTAGCTTCCCCGACTTCCAACGGAGCCGGCTATCGAAGGCGTGCGAGAGTATCGGGGTGGTGTGCTGAACTTGGCGTCGGGGGTCGGCGCGGCCAAGACGGGAGCGAGGCCCAGCAACTTGCGCTGAGCGGGTGTGAGAGGAATATCGGCGAGGTCGTCTTTCGACCGGATCAAGGGGAGGCATGCGATGCCAATGTTGACGAAGGGTACGAGTTGGAGAATGAACCAGGCCCAGCTCAGATATATCCTAAAGGAGCTAGGGACGCTGGAGAACACAGTTAGCAATAGTTTAGCCAAAGAGGCCGTGAAGGGCGACTCACGCTTGAGAGCCAATGTTGAGCCTGGCGAAGAGCTGCGCCGACCAGAAGCCCAGCAGTGCAATGACATTGTATGCTATTTGTCGCACGTTCTTCTCAGAAAAGGTAGTCGCATTGCGTCGCCTGGTGATTTCGTTGAGTCGTGGGTGTCGCCAGGTTCCGGGGCTGTCAGTCACTGGAGGACCGCCGATGGTAGTTGTCTTGACTGGAGTGGCCATTTTGGCGTTTCGAGGGTGCGAAGTATGTGAGAGTATTCGTAGTGGTGACCCAGTTCGAATGTTTCTGCGCTGGTTGTCGGACACCTTCTGATCTCTTGGACGGTCTGATAGGGACAGTGAGATGGCTCTGTCAAGGTTCTTTGGCTTGTCCGCTCGAAACCACAAATTTCCCAAGGCTCCCTGCTATAGTGTACCTGTTGGTTAGTAGCTCTATTTTTTGGGCCGAAGCCGTGGTGAGGCCGGTTGCTCCCTTGGTCGTGAGATTTGTTGACGTTTGCGACCGGAGAGAGTCGAGGCGGACGGGCTCCCCGTTAAGGAAAACACGAGCGCCTGAGCGTAGGCTAGCTTAGCTTGTGGTGGCTGTTACAGCGACCGGCACCAACCCGCACGCGCCACAGCAGTGAATGCACTATGCAGGCTGGGCCACAGGGGTAAGATCTTTGAAGGGGAACACCAGCCACAGAAGCTGCGGGTGAATCGTCGTGGTCCACCGAAGGAAGCCCTTCTCCGTGACGCGCCTCAGCGGGCTCGCTCCCATCCCTTTGGCGCATCTGCTAAGACAAGGGCTGGAGGGAGCAACTGGCAACTTGCTTCCTTTCTCACCTTTCGCTTTCCAACGTCAAAGCTAAAAACTTCGCCCAAACATCATCGCCAACCTACGCAAGCAACTTACACGCGCAACTAGCAATTATTCACTGTCAATCCCCGCCTATTTCTACATCCTCAACATTCGATCGTTTCCACGAAATTCACCTGGCGCGATGCGCCGTTAGCCCCGACGCAATCCCCCAGAGCCTCACGCACCGCACTTCCTGGCGGACCTTTCCAATCTCTACGACATCCCGCACACTTGTCCAAGATGGCAGCGTCGCCTGCTTCGGTTTCCGCTACGTCGGAAATCGAGCCTCCGAGCTCCCCCGTACACCCTGAGACCAAGTCCTTTGTGTCTCGCGCCGTGACTGAGGATGACGACACGCAGATGGCCAATGCGACTCCCGAACCTCAGGAGAAGTCTTCTCGCTCCAAAAGCAAAGGATCACAGATCAAAGACGCTGGAAATCAATCAACAGTCGGCAAGATCCGCCATCTGAAGAAGGAAGATGGCGAGCCTCTCTGGAGAGAAGATATCCAATATGACTTCCTGAAGGCTGTCTTTGACAATGAGCAACCTGTCTTCACCAATTCTTACGAGTCAGAACGGCTCGGCAAGCAAAACTTCGCCGATCTCTACATCGACACCATGTCCCGCAGCTCCAAGACCAGCAAGGTCCTTCGCGACAAGCTCCTTAGTGATAGAGAAGCCGCGAAAGGCATGGCCATGGTGTGCCTTCTCGTCAACATGGGTCGCATGAACACTACCCTGAACTGTGAGTTAAACATGATCGCTCCAGCCTATCGAGTATACTAATTCGTCTTCAGTCTTTCCGGAAATGAGAGCGCAGCTTCGGACATACCACGCCATTCCCTCACTCCAGGCTCACCAAGATCCCCATGCCTACAAGCAACTCCAGGATGCACCTCGGCTCAAGTCCATCCTAAAAGGTGGCGCAGAGGATCGAGACGAACCCAGTTCTATTGACAAGGTGAAGCAGAAAGACGTCCCTCGCACCAACCCCGTCAACCTCATTTTCGTCATGTGCAACACGGCTCAAAAGATCGCCGAGCTGCATTTCCCGCGACATCGAGAATTCCATGATCTCATCATGAAGACACAATGCACTAGCGATTCGCGAGCCAAGGCCTTTCTCTGGCTCATGTGGTTCTACCTCGAGTCTGACTTCACGGAGGAAGGGTGTGATGAGAATCCGTTCGGTCCCGGAGTAGATTACGGTCTGGACGTCGCAAACCAAGGTGTTCCTCGTTTAAAGGAGATGACGGATGATGAAAAGGCCAAGGAGAACGTGGACTCCCAAGAGGAGATTGACTTCGGCAGAACCAAGCAGAAGATGCGCTCCAAGATCCTAGAAATGGATCAGGCGTATCTCAATGAGAGGGAAACCAAGCGCGGCAAGATGCGCCCAACATTTGCCGAGGACGGACCCGCCATCCTCCCCCGCATCAGACCCTCTAAGCATGAGTCTGATCTGGATAGCACCCGATCGACGCCGCCGCCCCGGGCATTGGGCCGCGCCCTTGGCTCCGGTCGGAGAGGCGCTCCGCTTAAGTACCAGATCTTCGAAGCCTCGTCGCCGGCACACCACGTCAACGAAGGCGTCGTCGCTCGAAAGCCTCGCCCGCCTACAGCGCACCAACTAGCCGTGGAGCGAAATCGAAGTCAAAGGGTTGAATACATCCTTGATCGTGGTCTTCGTCGCCAGCATCACAAAAGCCGGAAGCTGCGGCGTCAGGACGGCGCCGTCTTCAGAGCCTATCGGCGACTTGAAGCCCAGGAAGATCCCTTCGAGGACAGTGAAGACGAAGCCTCTACTCCCCGAAACCTAACGTATGGTGGAGACAAGACTCCAGGGGCGTTTCGCGAGAAGGGCGTGGGAGGACTTTGCCTACTGTCAAAGGAGGACGATGATTTTGGCGAGGAAGTCAGTGCCTATGCTGCCGCATTGAGACGATCAACACGGCGACTGACTCGCTGGGGCCCTCGAACAGCAGAGCTTGGTGTCATTCCTCCCATCAAGCGGCCCAAGCCGAAGAAGGCTGAGGACGATGATAAAGACGAAATTGGTGATGGTGATGACGATGGCGATGGTGAGGATGAGAATGGAGAGAATTTTAAGGCAGACGGCGACATCAATGGTGACGCCGACTGCGACGTCACGTTCGGCGATATGACTCTCGGTGATGTTACACTGGGAGACGCTACGTTGGGAGATGTCACGGTGGGAGATGTTGAGGCTGGGGACATGGACGTCACGATGGACGATGCCGAAGTCGAAGATCAGACGGTCCTTCATGAGGACGAGGAACGGGCTGACGACGACGACGACGCCGACGATGCCGACCGTACGGAGGTCTTGGGCGACTCGGATATGGAGTGAATTGTGCAGCGAGGGAAACTTATCATGTGTAACTTTAGTAGGGAGGGATAAACGGGTTAGCGATTTAGAGGGGCGATCGCGACTAGGTCTGGTACTAGGAGTTTTTTGCTATGTGAGTTTTCATGGTTGTATCCGTATCCGTAACTTTCAATGGCGTTTAACGAAACGCAGCTTGGTGCACGAGGAGGAAAGGGGAAAAGCGTTGCTTTTTTCTTGTGCAACTTGCATCAGGGGGACCAATAGAATCAATTTTTTACCAAGCTCGACAAACTACAAGCGAATACAAATACGAAAACGAGCAGACGTTGTACGCGGTTTATCGCGTACCTGGACTAGAATATGCCAGACCGGAGAATTGTCGCTCGGAATGCGGAGCGTCCGGGCGTGCCGGGCAATGGACATGGGCTGACCCGGGAAGCCCGGCTGCCGAGCGGTGAGACACGGCAGTTTACCCCCGAGCTCCAGGGTCCAATTTAGCTCCGACTGATTAATCTCCCCCGTTTGCGCTCGTCGGATATTTGAACAACTCGTCCAATTCCTCTCCTTTAGCAATCCGGGCTGAGTCAATTGAGCCGTGAAGACGTCTGCCGAGTGCTCTGTTTCCATTGATTTGTTCCTTTTCTGCTTTCCCGGGGTCTATCTACACCAACACTCACGATGGCCAAGAACAAGAACAAGACCAAGGCCCAGCCTCAGTCCGGCATTAGCAGGCTCCTTGGGATTCTGGGTCTGCTGACCGCCCTGTTGGGATCCGTCTTCTATGTGCTGGAGCAGAACCTCGAAAACTTCTACATCTTTGATGTGCCGCAACTAGCAGACGTGTCGAAGCGAGCCCTGGCCGCGCACGGCGAAGACACTCGGGCCGTTGCCCAGTTCATCGTAGACGAGCTGAACGAGAAGTTTCCCGGGCACATGAACATGGAAGAGGAATGGGTCTTCAACAACGCTGGCGGTGCCATGGGCGCAATGTGGATCATCCACGCCAGCATTACCGAGTACCTCATTATCTTTGGTTCGTTTGCCCGTCCCAACTTGGTCGTTGACACAAATTGCAAGTGGACATGGTCGACTAACACCATGAGCAGGCACTGCCATCGGCACCGAGGGACACACCGGTCGCCACACGGCCGACGACTACTTCCACATCCTGTCGGGAACTCAGCTGGCGTACGTGCCTGGCGAGTATAAGCCCGAGGTATATCCTACCGGCAGCGTTCACCACCTGCGCCGCGGCGACGTGAAGCAGTACAAGATGCCCGAGGGCTGCTTTGCTTTCGAGTATGCCCGCGGCTGGATCCCTCCTATGCTGTTCTTTGGCTTTGCCGACGGCCTCTCGAGCACCCTCGACTTCGGGACGCTCTATAACACCGCTCGTATCACCGCTCGGGAGATGCTCTACAACCTGCTCAAGGGCAAGTTTTAAGGAGAGTCGCAGGGAGGTGCTCGTCAAAAAGTGGATACGAAGAGACCAAGGAGATGTAATAGACTGGGAGGAAAACTCTCGGGTTTAATGACCTTTCGGATCCTTGGCAGGGTCAAGGGTGGGGATTTGGGAGATTTGGGATGCTGATGATAGAAGATCATCTTCGCGGGCGTCTTGTCGGATTACCTCATGGCCATGCCATTGGCACTACAGGGGCAAAGAGCGTGGGCTACCATGATAGATCTCTAAGTGGGGAGGACAACCTATTAAGAACAACACCAAGCAATTGATAATGTCATTTTGCAGTGGTCACATGCCTCGATCACATCACGCAAGGATTTGGTTATCCATTACCCTTTTTGGTATGAGCCATGTCTGCCAGTGCAGGTACGAATGCAGTACCCGTTGGATAAACTTGACTGGGGGGGACATTCGAATATTGCCATGAAACCCGATGATATCCGCGACGACGTGCGTAGTAAGAGGCGACTGGCCATTTTGAATCGTAACACTTGTTTCCTAGTGGTGGTGAGATGGATATGGAGCTTGAAACAATCGCCGTAGGCACCATGAGGCAGGCAGCTGATTGTGATGGCGAGCCTTTTTGCCCAATGGATCACATTCACAGTGATTACGATTGTCCTCCTGGTCCTTGTTGTTGTCGTCGTTCCATTAAGAGAAGAAGCTTAAAATTTAAGAAACCCTGGGGATTCTTCTAGGCGCGGGGGGGTTAGGCGGGAATAGGAAGGTGGAGGTGCGGTGTTGCAACACACATGGTACGGAGTACGATCTTCCCACTGCTGTTGATAATCACCGAATGGCTTCGAACTTTCGCAGTCTTGTTTCTGCTGTCGGCGTCGTCTGAGTTGTACCATCTTGTTTGCACCAGATGAGCAAATAAAGGCATGCTTCTGGTTCAGTGTTGTTACCATGAATGCTGTTGGTAAGGAGTGTCGGTTGTCTTTTAGTTTTCGCATTCAATCCTTGTCGTTACCACCCACACCTCACTCATGATGTATGGAGAACCCCAGAATCCTGCCTATCCGTACGGATAGTCCTGCCCAGACTCGCAAAGGTTCTTACTTCGTGGATTATTTCCCCTCTCCAAGCCGCCAAGAGCAGAAGCAGACCAAGCAATGGACACCAATGGCACTCGGCTACATGCGCAGGCGTCTGGGCGGTCTCTTATCACGAGGCAGCCAGCTTTGTCGATAGCGACACACTGCCGGAACTTTTGAACTGAGGCTTCGACGTACACCATACCACGTTTGCCGCGTCCTTCCACAGCCCATTCCTTCGCATCCTTGTTGGCTAATCGGGGGGCATTGTCCGACTTGGATGCTCTTTTCTGGACGCATCTCCGTGCTTGGCTCCAGCACGATACGGCAGGATACGGTGTGTAGCACCATTCGGAGGCCCTGAAAGAGGAAAATGAAGTCTATCAATCGCCAAGCCAAGGCGGTCGGTCACATGAGATGCATCCTTTCATTCCATGCCACCGGCTCTTCAGACACTTGCTGGCTGCAATGTGGCGGAAATAATGGTTCACGCACCCAAATAAAGAAAGTACCAGGCAGGTTATAAGAGAACAGAAAGAGGATTTATATCAACCTTGGGGTTCTCCTGAGAACTGCAGCATTACGTATTGTTGAGCGCTGTACCGCGTCACTTTACTTTCTCACGGCTGCTTAAGGAGGGATTCCTCTTCGGGAATGCACCATGCATGCCCGTTCCGTTGTTTATGTCTGTGTGCATCACTGTCACTGCTGCTCTTTGCCGCGGGGTCCTCCTCGATATCCCAGCCACTCAGAGCTTGTCATTAGCTTAATCACGAGCATCTCGATATCACATCCTTTCGTAGTAACGATTTGGACCTTCTTCTTTCATCACCACCCTTGTCGCTCGAGATACGCCTCCTGGGCCTCCAGGCCAAGGCCCTTTGCTCTCGTTGGGCGGCCCTCGTTACGATAACCCTCTCCTTTGGGTTGATCATTGGCACCCCTCCATCGGCTTCTGAGCCTTGCTCTTACACTTACACGGGGTGGCACCCTCGTCAGGCCCTCCAAGTCCCAGGGCTAGGTATAAAGACCCTGCCCCGGTAGCAACAGCTCTCTTCCCTCGACCTCTCAGCTGTACTCGTCTGTGGTACTTGGTTCCACAAAGAATCGTCATTGTCTTTCTTGAGAGCCCATCATTATGGCACCCGCTGGAGATAGCCTGGCGGAGCCTATCGCCGTCGCCGAGTTGCGCGCCGAGGTCATTGACGAGAAACGAGCCTCTATTTCAGCCCAGAAGCGAGCTTCTATCTCAGCCGATCCCCGTGCTTCCCAGACTGATGCTGCATACGGTACTCCAGATGGCGAGTTTCCTACCGCTCAGGAGCTGGGTTCCTTGAGGCGAGTGGCAAACAAGATCCCCCTCAGTCTCTTCAGCATTGCCTTCATTGAACTGTGCGAGCGTTTTTCCTACTATGGATGCACCGTTGTGTGTAAGTCCATATTCCAGGACTATCCTTTTGCGGCATACGTCGAGCTAACTCGCTTCAGTCACCAACTTCATCCAACAGCCTCTCCCTGCAGGCTCTACCACCGGTGCCGACTCTGACCAGCCCGGTGCTCTCGGGATGGGCCAAAGAGCCTCGACTGGAATCACTACCTTCAATCAGTTCTGGCAGTACTTTATGCCCCTTCTCGGTGCCTATGTCGCCGACCAGTTTTGGGGACGCTACAAGACTATCAGCTGGGCCCTGGGTATCGACATACTTGGCCACATTATTCTCATCATTTCCGCGGTTCCCCCGGTTATCAAGAACGACGGCGGTGCCCTGGGTGCCATGATTGTTGCCATCATCGTTATCGGCTTTGGTACTGGTGGCTTCAAGCCGAACGTCAACCCCTTGATCGTGGAACAACTTGGAGAGCAATACATGCATGTCAAGACCCTTAAATCGGGCGAGCGCGTCATTGTCGATCCTGCCGTCACTATCGAGCGAGTTTACATGTGGTTTTACTTCTTCATCAACACTGGCGCTCTTATCGGCCAGATCACGAGTAAGTGGAAGATTGCGGACACCACGCTGACTCAAACAAATGGATAAATGCTAACCATCAATTCAGTGGTGTACGCTGAAAAGTTCGTGGGCTTTTGGTTGTCGTACACCCTTCCAACCGTCATGCTCTGCATCTGCCCGATGGTGATGTTTTGGGGGCGTAAGAGATATGAGCGGCGCAAGCCAGGAGGCTCTGTTCTTGGGCCGGCTCTGAAGACCTGGTTCCTTGCCCAAAAAGGCCGCTGGTCTATCAACCCTTTCCAGACCTGGAGGAACATGCACGACGGTACCTTCTGGGAGAACGTCAAGCCTTCTCATTTCACCCCCGAGACTCGTCCCAAGTGGATGACCTTCGATGATGCCTGGGTTGATGAGCTTCGCCGTGGATTTGCCGCTTGTGCTGTCTTCTGCTGGTATCCCATCTTCTGGCTTTGCTACAATCAGAGTAAGTTGGCGTTGTTGCCCAAGAGAGGCCTGGGCTGGGAGCTAACAAGTTGTGATAGTCAACAATAACCTCATCTCACAAGCAGCTCTGATGCAACGCCATGGCCTCCCGAACGATATCCTCTCCAATCTCAACCCTTTTGCCCTCCTCATCTTCATTGCAGTCAACGACACCCTCATCTACCCCGCCCTGCGAAAGGCTGGCATCCGGTTCACTCCCATCAAAAAGATTACGGCCGGTTTCTTTTCTGGGGCCGCAGCCATGATCTGGGCCGCGGTGGTCCAGCACTATATCTACCAGAAGTCCGAGTGTGGGAAACACGCATCTGGAGAGATCTGGAGCGGCGAGGAGGGCAAGATGGTCAAGTGTGCCGTCGTCCCTATGAACGTTTGGGCCCAGACTGGTTCATATGTTCTCATTGCCCTTGCCGAGGTGTTTGCTTCCATCACTTCGCTCGAGTATGCCTTCTCCAAGGCTCCCAGGAACATGCGATCTATGGTTCAAGCCGTTGCCCTCTTTATGACTGCATTCTCTGCTGCCCTCGGTCAAGCTATGGTCGGTCTTTCTGCCGACCCTCTTCTCGTATGGAACTATGGAGTTGTTGCGATCCTGGCCGTTATTGCTGGCACCTGCTTCTGGTTCCAGTTCCATCACCTTGATATTCACGAGGATGAGCTCAACGTGCTGCCTGAGGGTCACGCTGGAGCAACTGCTGATGAGGAGACTCTCTACCAGAACAAGCGCCTCGATGGATAAAGGGACCGAGAGAATGAGAACTTCGCTCTTTATTGTAAGAGTATTACATAGCTTTAGATGACAGTTGTCAGTATGGAATGAATCTGTGGCCCCGCTGTAGTAGCTGCAATATCAATAATAATTGTTTGTTCGATTCCGCACACCCTGTTCTAGCAAAACATATATATATTCCACAACTGCAAGCAAGGGTGTCCTAGAAGAGAAGTCTCCGCAAAAGAATAAGGGGGAAAATTGATCAGTCACGGTGAATATTTCATAAGACTTATCCAGGCATAGGGTTACATGGTCATAATGCTTTGAACTGATCGATGACATGGACCTTGTCTCGTAGGTTTTTCCATCGGCAGGAACTCGGAATAGACGTTTAGAGGCGGCGGCCAACTCTGAACTCATTGAACTAGAGCCGTGAGAGTATTTCTGACGTTTATTTCTTGCCTCGAAGACATTTATAAATGTGCTGCGCATCTTTGAGATAGCACCTTGCGGCGCACAGGGACACTAAACCCAGCATTCTGGCTCCCATCAAACCAGTCGAATCTAATGGCAGGGCTTGATACGCAATCGAGATTTTTGAAGGGTTCAACAGTGGGAACAGCCTCCTCTTCTGTATGGTGTACAAAACCCATCTCTAATATAAGCTGGGAGATAAGGCGGCGCCACAGATAACAACCAGACCACTCTTTTCTATTTCCCCTTGCCATCTCGTAAATTCTTCCAGATAACGGATCATGCTCTCCTCCCCCAGATCCCCCCCACGCGGCGTTCGCTTCGGCAAGCGGCCCCACGCCCATGTGCGGGAGAAATGACGAGATGATATGGAGGGCATGCCGGGGTGTTCAATGGTGTTGACACAATATATAATCAGGTTACAATTTACCTTAAGAAAGAAGGGATTGTCGAGGTTCGCTCGGTGTGTGTTGTGAATCGTGAGGGGGGCAGATAAGGTGAGATAAGACCGTGGCATTATGGTTACGGATGGCGAAACGCTGTGTCTGGGGACTCTAGCTGGGTATCTGTGCTATGAAAGGTAAGTATATGAGCCATGTGAGCGATTCTCCTCCTGTGGTGTTTGGTGTTTCTTCACTCTCTCTCTCTCTCTTTCATCCCAACTTCCCACAGCCTATGGGCGGAAAGGTTATCTCCCCCCCTTTAAACATCACCAATTCCGGAGCAGGCTTCTCTTGGTAAGTTAATACATTTAAACCAAGTCTACCTTCGACACTCAACCTTCAAGGATAATGCTGAAATGGTAATTGCACCATCGCAGTTGTGGGCACTTTGAAGTCTTCATACATCAGTTGTGAGAGATGGACAAACACAGTAGGAGGAACAAGAAGAGAGGGGCAGATGCTGATTCGCTATTTTCCCAAAGCCATCCGTTGACCGAAGCACACCAGCCAAGTCATGATAAAGTCGTTTAGGTTCCCAGACCAACTACCTGAAGGACGCCTCTCCAAAAACAAAACCGCACAAGTCGGCCTAAACCCCTTGACCAGAAACACAACTCCCGCCGAAATGCAATGCCGCCCAGTCCGCTCCGCCATCTGAAGCCCAGAATGGTATTCTAGATTCAGCCAGAGATCACCTTTTTCTTGTCTTTCGTACTCTTTTTCTGTGTCATATCGCCAGGATTCTGGGTCCGTATTCGCTCAGGGTAGCTACCTCACTACGCCAACCACTCTTCTTCATCCCGCTTGCGCCCTCGCATGACTAGGCCATCGTCATTATCGTCGTCGCTTTCGTCGTCGTCGCCATCATGGATCCTCAGCTGCTCGACAGAGGTCGCTGTGGCTTGCACTTCTTCGTCATCGCTCCCATCATCATCCAGCATCCAAGTCAAGCCATTAGCTTCCTCTTCTAGCGGGAACATCTCTCTTGCATATTCCTCCATTCCTCGTGGGCCTTCCCAGAGCTCCAAGGCTTCGCTCGGGCAGCTAATCTCCACCTTGGGGTCACCAAAGTAGGGCGGCTGCTTGCGTGCATCCTTTTGGTTTGGGTCGAAGAGCTGCTCCAAACCAACAAGCTGTTCTCGATAACCCTGGGGGATTCGGACTTTGATCTCGATGGGTCCTCGGACATAACGCACAGGGCGACCGAGTCCCCGGGAGAAGAGTCGACACACTTCTCGGGGGGTCAGGTATTCGTATGCAAGTGCTATACGCTCGCCATGCCACTTAGAAGGCCCGTCCTTGAATATCTGGAGGACAGCGGGGCCAACGTCGTGCTCGGCGTCCAGCCAAGGCAGTTTGGCGTCTGGATGAAAGGGCGCCTGCCACCTGAAGGAACCATCTTTCTGCAATTCCATGCAGAAAAGGGGATACTGAAGCGAGGTAAAGTTATTGTTGTAGATGCCGGTGTAGACGTAGGTTGCCGGCAGCCTCAGCTTTCGCACATACTGCTCGACCTCATGCTTTGCGGCCCAAAGAGGCAGCGAAGGCCATTCAGCATTGTAGGCCGCGTGGTCAGCCATGGACGAGTAGACGTAGTGTTGAATTCCTGCACGCTTGGCGGCATCGGCAAGCGCCTTTCCGATCTGGATCTCGTCGCCGTAGAAAGTGGTGTTGATAAAAGCGAGCTGAGCACCACGGAACAAATTCGCAATCAATTCGTAATTGACGCCGACGCCGGCAAGAGGGCCATGCTTGGTAACATCGCGATTCGCCTCAGAAGGGCTGTGCCTCGTATACAGCTCACCGACGAAGACGGTGACATTGGGGTTGCCTGAGACCTCGGCGGCCACGACGCCCTCGAGATTCCTCAACTGGGCGTGCACATGGTAGCCGACGGCGGTGGCGACGCGTATTAAAGACGCAGCCTGCCGACCACTGGCGTTGATAACAGCGATAGTCTTGTCGGGATTGGACATTAGCCTCTTGGGCGGGCGGAAAGTTAAGGAATTGTTTCGAGAATTGGTGAGGGGGGAGGATTCGGAGTAGGAAGATCGCGAATGCTTATGCTGCTTGTAGAAAACAGTGGTCTGGTCACCGGGTATTCGAATGGGGATGCTGGCGGTCATAGACCCGTTTAGTTGAGCGGGCATACTATGCAATGCTGCGCTCTGTGCGGGAGGGGAAGAAGAATCACAGAGCTGCGCTCGGAACTCAAGGGCTGAAGCCACCGGGCACGGAGCGGAGTTGGCAACAGGGCTTTATTAGTCGGGTGAGAGCGAGGCCGAGGGACGGGGGGATGGAGCCAAGCCGGTGCAGGTTGTCGGGGTAGGATTCGGAAGACCGGTGGGGGAGACGAAGGAAACACGGCTAGAAGAGTTCATACGAACAAGAGAGGCGCAGATGGCAACAAACTGTACGTAAAACGAACGTATGGTGGTGGATCAGAGGGTGCCGAGGGCGACGAGACAGGCCACTGCAGGCACACAGGCGAATTCAACAGTGCGCAGGATGCCGCAGCAGTCCGAGGACGAAAGGGAGTAAGGGAAAGATCGTGAGAAACACAAAAGAGAAAGAAGAGAGGGGAGGAAGCGTGGGAAGCAAAGAAAGCGGGAGGGCGACGAATGGAGGACCCCAGTAAAAGAATTCGAGGTCACGATGCTCCGTCGCGGCGTTGCGCCAGGCTTCGCGCTCAGCGGGTGCGCCCTAGTTCGTGGGTAGGTGGATTTCGAAGGGGCCAACAGAGGGCGAAGGGGGACCCTTGCCCAATGTGCAGTTGTGGGTGAAGGTGGATTTGGGGAATGCCTTAAGGGGATCTTTGACGACTTGACCTCGAAATGTCCTAGCAGATGCGGAGTCGTCGACGGTTCAGATCAGGGTCCTGTGTTCCGGCAGAGTCGAGATGGACGAGATGAGCTGAGAAGTCAGCGGACCGAGTCGAGTGGCAGTTGAGTCAAAGCAAGGGGGATCCGTTGCACCAGGGAAGGTCGATATCCTGCAGGTATTGAAAGAGGAACTGTCGCGCAGAAGCAGGCAGGATAAATTGGGCTCTGTGTAAGTATGAGATAGGGTGTTGAGTCGGTGTGTGTAGCGAGCAGAACAGCAGCACGTGTGGGTGGTGTCGGTTGATGGTGTGCGGTTGATGGTGCGAGGTGTGTGAGGTACTAATAAGTGGTGTACGAATAGCAGCAGCCCTCGAACGAGGATGCCAGTACGTAGTACCAGGTGGGTATATGTATGTAGCGCACGAGTTGTCTGGGTAGGGCGTGTAAAGACCCTAGATCTGGTGCCGGAACGTGATGGCGTCGATGAGGCCCGAAAGGTGCGAGTCTGATGAGTGAGAGCAGGGCAAGAATGCCAAGGACGCTGCAAGTAGCTCCCGGAAAAGAACCACCCAGCAGACGAAACAACAACCTTGATGATGAGGGGTCTGGCTTCTGAGGCGTTGCGGCGCCGCTGTCTAACTGTAGGTAAGGTAGTTCAGGCTTGGCGCAAAGTATTCGGTACCAGCTCGAGGATTCACCCTGTGTCGGTGGGTGACCCGATAGGACAAGGCGGCGAGTTCTGTCCGTTATCAATCAAAGAAGCCTCTTCCTTCTTATTATCCGGGCTCTTTCCCTCAAGCAACGTTCACTGGTTGGTGGGGTACGGCTGGTTTCGACGACGAGGCTTGGGCGCTCCTGATAGATGAAGTACGGAGGTTGAACAGTAAGCTTTTTCTTCCATTGAAAGCAGAAGAAGAAGAATGGAAAACAATGGAAAGAATGGAGACCTGGGGAAGAAGATTGTGGAACTAGGGATGTTCGGTACAACAAGTCAAGGCCTGGCCGTGGAAAGAAAATGGAAATGGAGGGGGAGGGGAAAGATAACAACTGGATTGCTGGTCGCAATGGGAAAGTGACCACACCCGGCGAACAGCCCAATGGCCGACCGACTGATAAGGAACGAGCCAGGAAGGCAACGCCATCTTTAGATGAACCTCCAATAGCGAGGTATCCTGCCGCGGCATTGGTACCTTTATCGAGGCCTTGTTAATGGGCAACTCATGCCAAGTGCGAGGTACCATCTCATGTCGAGGGTACATTGCGAGCTGCCCTTTTGTCGACTCCCGTCGGTCAGTCTGTCACCTGCTCCTGCCGGGAGCCCCTCCGGCTCCTTATCAGTACTTTTCGCATGTACCTTCTCGGTATGGACTGGGCTGGTTTAGAATTTGAAATTTGATAATTCTCCGACACAGAAGACATCTACGTACTTGAGGAGAGAAAACAATCGAGGCTAAACAAGAAAGATAAAGATGGCCGACGCTGTCTTTTTGACCCCAGTTGACGCCTACAGCCGCCCCCGCGCCAAAGCTGCATTCCATTCCCTGGTCCCAGTGTCCACCACCTACCTGCAAAGAGATTCCCGCAGCTGCCAACCTCTAGCGAAGTGTGTTAAGTTACCTTACCCTCGCATCCGGGTTCAAAAGGCTGGTTCTCCAACGCCCAGGCGCGTTCCGTTAACTGACTACTGTGACTAGCAATCTCAAATTCCAAGCCGATGCCAGCTCTCGTATCAGTGGAAGAAGAAAAAAATCAGCACAGACCGATTAAGAAACCGGGCCGGCTATTACTGGAAAAGCTCCTGGAGCCGTCCAAGGTGGATAGAGACGATACGATCGGCCAAATTGGAGCTTAGACCAATCAGGGCAAATGGTGATCGCTCGTAGTATGAGCTTCTGTACCTGTCGCTATCAAACCTGTTACCATGGACTGATCCTCGAGAGCACGATGCATGTCGCTGGACGACTGCGTTAATACGATTCTGACCACATGTTCTCGCCGACGTCATTCATCAGAGTTTATGGTGGCTCAGGCTGAACTCGAGTCTCACAGTCTTGTTCCTATCGTTCTCACCTGAAGTTGCCGAAATCGTGAAAACTTCGGAAAGACCCTCCCCGAAAATGGAGCCAACCTAGGAGGAAAAGTCCGGGGGTGGCCAATCAGGCGGCTACGGTAGCTCGCCTTGTCTCTCAATCGCCGATCCAGTCTCATGGGCTTATCGCCTAGCGGTGTCTTAGGTGCTATACTTGATCTCTGCAACAGACTGTAAGTCGGTGTCTTGGTGTCTCAGGGTGCTTTTGACAAGCCTAGTCCTTGCCATGAGGTCAACGTTAACGTTGCCTTTCGGGACTAGGACTTTGTGAGTGGCCAATTCTGGACAAGACCTACGCATAGCTGTGCTTACGGATAACCGCAGATTAGGTAGGTAGCTAATTACCATGTCGTCTTTCCCCCCTTGGATCTCAATAGGGTTGTCGTCATCATCCACGCAAGAGAAGGACACTCTACGTACTCCCAATATGAGAGTTCAAATGCTACCCATGCCATGGCACGAAAGACAAGCGATGGGGATGCACCAGGCCCGAGATTGCGGAATCGGCCATTCGTAACCACCTCATTCGCCAGTAGACGCCCATGCTTGATTTCATTACATAGCTTTTACCTGATTTCTTTACTCTTCCCGCCTCCGTTGACCATTTTTGTTTCTCTTTTGGCCCCTGTCCAACTCATCACGAGACCATCCACGGCTTCCCCGTTAATCGTCAATGGTCAATGGTTCCATCGTCCCTGTGCCGTTTTACTAAACCAACCCCTCGCTAGCGGTAGAGCAATGCTAAAATGACCTCCTTCTATCCGTACTGTACATACATATTCTATGGCACAGGATTCCCCCACGATTGGCACCAATTGCGCGATACCACCTCCGCAAGGAATCCATGTCCATCCATACCATCCATGTCGGAGGGGGGATCCGATGTCTCATGTACCTATCTGGGTTGCCATACCTACTTGCAGCCGAGATTTTGCTGCAGCAATTGGTCGGAGGTATGGAAGCTGAAGCTCAGAGCTCGGGAGGGATGCAGCAGTGCAGCACAAATACAGAACGTCGAAAAGGACGGGAGCAGTTGCCTCAGGTTATCGCTAACAGCCGGGCTGCGACACGGTAGGGGCGGCGCATATTCGCGGCTACCTAGAATCGTAAGTACCTACCTTAATGGAAGAAACCCAACAGAAACAAGACACAAGAAACAACCTGATAAATCTCCAGTCCAGATTCGCCTCTTCCCGGTAATTACCAGACGAGTTGAACGAATTCTATCTAACTCTACCAGCGATCATGACTCTCCCTCTCGGACGACTCGCATCAACCTCCTCGTGTTGATCATTGATCGCCTTGCTCATGACCGGTAGCAGAGCTTTGTGAGGCTTCCTTCGAGGCTACCAACACTACAACACTAGACCAGTAACGCGAAAATAATGCAATCTACCTACCCTTTACGAACACCCTTCCGCTTTGCCACGTCCCGCTTGGTCGACTCTTCTCTTACCCGAAGCCCTAGCGGTAAAGTCTCGGCCAGGCACGCACGCTCCCGCTGGGGGCTGCCCGTGGCCGCCGGCCGTCCAGGTCCTTCGCGACCCAGACCCAGCTGTGTTGGTGCTAACTGTGCTCCGTAGAGGTAATTAATCGAGCCTGCGAGCCCGCGAGAGCACCCACGGGGCCTTGCCCGCGATGAGGTGGAGGCCGTAAAAAATGCCGAAGTAGCGTTCGGATTAGGTAAAAGTTTCGAGACGGTACCGCGCGACTCTCCAGTCAAATCTTTTTACTAGGATTCTATTTCTCATCGACTTGACAACACGTCCAACCTCGTGTTTTCCATTTGCTCGTTCAACTGATAGCGGCGTCGTGGCATGGCGATGGAGCCATGGTCACCAGACGTGAAAAGCAAACGATGCTTGCTCTCAAGGCTACACCGTGGCGGACAAGTTCCCACCGGTCCAGTACATACATTAGGTCGCTGTCTTGTCTTGCTTTGGAAGCGCTAACCTCACCCTGACCGAGCTGGTGGGCGGTGGACAGTGGGCAATGCTGTCAGATATGCTGTCAGCCCAGGTGAAAGCAAAGGGCAACACGATGCCAGAGTGCCGTAAGACACCCCCCAAAAACCTGGCCATGGAGTTTTACTCGGGCGTGTGTACGTCCATACACACAATGCAGCACAGAAGGACTGTCAATTTTCCGCCATGATGACCAGTCCATTGTCGCTTAGCTGAGACCTCGAAATTCACTTGGGGCTTCAAGCTATTGCCAGCTTTTCAAAATGAGAATAGGATTAGGTACGACTCTGTAGGCCGCGCGCGTCAGTCTACTTAGTAGCTCACCGCGCTGACGGCTCTAAAACCAACTCGGTGTTATAACATCTGGAAGATCCGAATTGGCGCCATATGTCGTACAGTCAATCGGTTGGACCTTCAATCAACAAGGACAATCGAGTATTAGGATCGATTAGGACTACCCAGAACTGGTTTCCTAAAAACCTTATAAAAATCTCACCACCGAATAAGTACCATATACTGTACGTACTCGTCAGTCGTCCTCCCGGGCCAGGTCTCAGCGGGTGGCCTTCCGATGCCGCACTGATCCGAGCATCTCCGCGGAGGATGCGCCTTAAGGTAGATAGATATCTTATGGGTCCAGTCAGCTCTCCCGTCTAGATCGGCGTCATGAACCCCTGCAAGCAATTGCTCAGGTACGTACGTACTGTACTCCGTACTGTTTGGTCTAAGCTCGACCGCTTATCATGTCGTCCGCTCAATGCTCTTATCAGTGCCAGAGCTCCAGGAGAGCACGCGAATTGCTGCCCTGTCTCAGTTGATAAGCCGCTTGACGATGTCCCTAACAGGTAGCAATAACACGAGAATCGCAATTTCTCAATGAGCAAGGCGGTTCATCTCCATGTGCAGCAATTCTGATGAGGAAGTCATCTCATTGGACGGTGTACACTCTATCTATGACTGTTCAGGTTTATGCTCATACTGAAACTGACCTCCATACAACTAATACCCCTCAACCTCCATCAGCAATCTTGTGATGCTTTGCGGGGTCCTACGCCAGCTCATTTCCCCGGACTCAAGTTCCCCAGATAACGATCTAGCTCGGGTGTTTTCCCCGTACCTGGTCGACGAGATACTGCTCGATAGCCACACCACCCTTCCAACAGCTGGCCCGAAGCGGCACTTTGGCCCCGATCCCGAGGCCATAGCGTGCAAGCTTACAGTTCCCCCTTCGTTCTCATCTTATCCAATGGTATGCCCGAGAGCGGAGCTTGACGCTCAATCTCCTCATCACGCCAATCCAGAAAGAGAAGCACCCTCAACTCCAGTGAAGCCTATCTTGGTATAATTACATATGCTAACTGCTCCTTTCCCGACTTCACCTGCTCCCAGAACCAGGGCCAGGAATCCAGGATCCTCCCCCCATCATGTCCATTTGTTCCAAAGGAGGTGGCTTTTCAATCCACGTCTGGCCGGTATCTTCAGTCCGACCAGCATCATGGCTGTGAGCAAGTGATATATCAAGATAGCGCTGTTGCCGTTGTCAGTCTTTTGTCTCTTCATACCTGATTATGGAACTGCCACAGCTCTGTAACTTACCCAGTCCATGTTATCAGCCGTAGTCTCCATCCATGCCGGGTCAAAGTCGAGCCCCTCTGTTCCCATGCCTGAAAAGCTCATGCTGGCTCTCGCACCAGCCGTCAAGCCAAGAGATAAGGGTGTCTGCCCAGACATAGATCCGGTCGACGAGCCTAATCCGCCGTCAGCTTTTTTACTCCAAATCAACTCTCCATGAGTCGTCCTACCAAGCCCCAAAGATGACAGAAGGCCCGCGTCATCCCCGATCGATCCCAGAGTGCTGGGGCCCACCGACGGCGCGCCGAACGAGGAGGACTCGTTCCCGACACTGATCGTTGGCGGCGCCGGTCTAGGAACGCTTGCCGGCCCGTCGACCGGGCTCCCGAGCTTGGCCAGCATAGTGGCCAGCGTATCGGCCGTCTTCTTGACTTCGGTCACATTCTGGGCAATTTCGGACCAGATGAAGTGGGACCGTTTGATCAAACTCGTGAGCTCGGCCTTGGTCGGCAACGGCGTTGTTTGTGCCATCCAGTCATAATCACCGCCGACCTCAGAGTAGTTGTCGTTCTTAATAACGAGGTATAGCACCATGGCGGCTAGAAGAAAATCGTGCACCGCCAGGGACGACACAAACCATCCATTCTGGCTGAGGACATGCCCCGGCTTACAAGCCTCCCAGATGACCTTCTGATAATCAAGCAGCGACAGTGCGCCTTCGAGGCACTGCCTGCGCGAAAAGTCGTGCTCGCGTCGCGGGATTGCCTCAGCGAGATACCGTCGGTGTAGGACACAGCGGCACTTGTTATACAGCGCAGCGAGACCGAAACGCTGGATGAGTAGAGGAGGTGGATCGCCAACGCACTCATCGAGTGGGCGTACCATCATGAAAGATGGGACGTTGCGCCATGTCTCCTGCAACAGGTTATCGAGCTTGAGAACTTCGGCGTAGCTTGGCGGTGATAGGGCATGAGCTTGGCGGGCGATCTGACCAAAGACCCGGAGGATCTGCGTCTTGTAGATCGGGTAGGTCATGGTGGTGTAGTCGGTGGGCGGCCGACTGAGAGGTAGCTCGGCCGAGTCCGCGTCAAAGTCGTCGTCGTACAAATTCCGCGGGACTGTGGTATCGGTCTCGATGCCCTGCAGCATGCTGGGAAGACCCATGTGGAACGAGACTAGAAGCTCGACCTGGATGGCCATATTCCACATGCGACGGCGCATCTCGCCCTCGAAGGGAGAGATGTTGGCCAGCTTACTTGGGTCTCTGTGAAGGCCCATCTTGAGCATCAGGCGGATGCACACCCCCGAGAGCACGTAGCAGTTCATCTGGGCCGCACGGTTGAACAGGAAGTGTGACTCGACGTAGAGCAGAAAAGCCGGGAGGGTTTCCTGAGAGGGCTGCGTGTACTTGCCCCAGACCAGGGCCCAACCTGCGCAGGACTTGTAGTGTCGGATCCTGTCTGGCGCTGGGAGGGGAGAGTCGGCTTCAACCTCACTCGAGTTGATGAAGTTGTTGAAGAAGACACCGAGACTGAGTATCATGAAGAGCTGGGCGATCCAGTGCAGCGAGGTTTCGTTAGGATCTTGCCATAATTTGGCATACTATGTCTTCGTTAGACTCACGTTCGAGCTGATTCTTCCCTCTCTTTTTGATGACTTACTTGCCTCGTGAAAGTCGGCCGATGGACAATGTCTATGATTTGTGAGCTTCTATCCCAGGTATATCATAGATGGGTGACGGCTACGTTGAGATGGACTCATCGAAGCGAAATAACGTGTAATGAGTCGATCTGCTACCTTTCGTTCCGGTAGACGACTCAGCAATTCCTCCCGATTTTTCGGCCCGGCCCTCGTGTTCAAGAGCAACTCTGTCGAGTCGATCTCATCAGACAGAATCTGATCTTCCCCCAGGTCCTCCGGTTGGTCAAAGTAGCCCTTCAAGTCCTCGATCTATGGCAATATCAGCATAAGACACCTTCGTCTATCAGGATAGGGATAAATGGAACTCACATCCTCCAACATGGCCATACAATGTGTCGCACCGACATACGTCGTCGTTTTCTCTCCTTGCACAACATGCCCCTGTACCTCTGGCCCAGCCAGAACGCCATTCACGTCCCCTAAGTTCTTAATATCTACCGCCGAAGCGCCGGCCTCAGTCTCCATCATCTCGCGGACCATACCTTCGAGACGTTTCAGTCGCACGGACATGCCCTTTGCAGGTCGCTTCTTCTCGGGCTTGGGCGCGTAGGTGCACTGTCCGGCGCGGCCCTTCTTGGTGCATTGGCTACAAGGCTGTTCGCGATCACATTTGAGCTTGGAGACGCGACAGGGCGAGCACGAGAGGAGAACGCGGCTGCGTTTCTGCCGGGCATCTGAGGTGGAGGAGTGTTCGAAGTCGGTAGGACTGGAGTCCAGATTCATGATGAATGATGGTAATGTTACTGGAGACCTGAGTATGGCCGCTATGAGTAAACCGAATGCTAACCAGATGAGGTTTGCCTTAATTTAATCAACGTCTGCTGCTCTGCCAAGATGAGTGAGACTGTAGACGTGAGTGGGACACTATGACATGGTTATCGTTTGAGACTACGAGTCAACGAATCGGTCAGCGCTACCCTTTACCCTAGATAGAACCCTGCAACACAACGCGTAAGGTTGGCTGACACCTAATAGACAACAACACTCAAATACCAGGAACAAGCTGTATGAGAGTCGCCCGTAATTCCAATGAATTATTGTTTGATTCAAAAGTTCCCCATGTAATGTATCGTAAGTCGTGAATGCAAACTTTTCCCTTTTCGTACCAACCAACCACCGCCCTATGAATCCGGCGCTCCTGGTAGCCTCTCTATCACATACTTGGCCCGCGCTACACTCATAAGGGGCACGCCAGGAATCTTCCGTAGTCGCTGCTTCAGTGCCTTATCGTTTGTGCCCACAATGTATATCCTGTCCTTCTGCACTCGGTCCACCAGACAGTCATCCGCATACACGCCCTTGTGATCGCACTCCAGCCGTGTCCACCTCTCGTCCCTCGCAACTCTCAGCGCCAGCCGGTACTTCGGGCCAAGCTTTTCGAGTTCCGACATACTACACTGTCATCAGCCGCGGATTATAGTCAGTCAACTCTAGAACCACTTACACGCAGGAGGTAATGATGGGGTTGCACTTGGCGTAGAGGCAGTCCATCATGGAGTCAACCAGCGAAAGCTTTCGCTGCACCGTGTGACTGAGAAAGTTGGTATCGACGAGGACGTTGTAGGGCGGAACGAGGGCTGTGTTGTGCTGGAAGAACATGTTGCTGGGCATCTGAGGCGCTTCGCGGATGAGCTCGCCGTTGATGGTCTTCTTGGCCTTTTCCGCTGCGGCCAGTTCGGCCTTGGCCTTGTTCTCTTTTAACCGGGCATCGCGGCTACCTATCACTCGCTTCACCTGTTGCGCTCGGTGGTCAGCTCCTCTGTGAATCTTTGCGACGTTTGCGCCGCTCATTGATAAGTATGCGCACCTGTGCGAACTTGCGGGTCTTTTTCTGGACACCCATAGCAAACCGTTACTTGAAAAGTTGGAGAGAAAATAAGAGTGAGTCGCCGGTAGTATAGTGACACAACTGTAGTTGCTTTTCGTCGTCAATCGCCCGTAAATGGCCGTGCGTTGGGGTATCTCTGGTTATCTTATTCCTGTTTGTGCAGCTCAAAAAGTTATCGCAGAATCGAGATTTTGCCATCGCAACGAGGAAGGCGGTGGCAGGAGTGGGGCTCTCGGTTGCTCCCAAAAAAGCCCACCTTATGCACAGACCATCCCGCCCACTCTCAACCTTGACGCGTCTCTTTTCTTCCAGTCGCGTAAAGTGATTTAACATTGGATCTCAAGCTTCAGCTGCAGCGCCTGCATCAACGATTCCACGATACCAAAATGCCGTCCAAAAACCCCGAGGAACGTGGCGAGTCGTCTAATTCTACCTCAAAGGCAGCTCTCAAAGCTCCCACCAATGGGACCACAAGCTATGAGCTCCCATGGTATGCCACCAATGTTCCCATCCTGGCACGAATCGCTCACTGATGCTTTCCAGGGTGGAAAAGTACCGGCCAGTTTTCCTGGACGATGTCGTCGGCAACACAGAAACCATCGAGCGACTAAAAATCATTGCGAGAGAAGGAAACATGCCCCATGTGATCATTTCGGGTATGCCAGGAATCGGAAAGACGACAAGCGTGCTGTGTCTGGCTCGACAACTCTTGGGTGAATCGTACAAGGAGGCAGTGCTGGAGCTCAATGCCAGTGACGAGCGAGGTACGACTTCCAATGTTCGTACCAAACGAAACTGACTGATCTTTCTCATAGGCATTGATGTTGTCCGAAATCGAATCAAGGGTTTTGCGCAAAAGAAGGTCACCCTGCCCTCCGGCCGTCATAAACTGGTCATCCTTGATGAAGCCGACAGCATGACCTCGGGCGCCCAACAAGCACTCCGACGAACTATGGAGATTTACTCCAACACGACCCGATTCGCATTCGCCTGCAACCAGTCCAACAAGATCATCGAGCCCCTCCAATCACGATGCGCTATCCTGCGATATGCCAAGTTGACCGACGCTCAAGTCGTGAAGCGACTAATGCAAATCATCGAGGCGGAGAAGGTTGAATACAGCGATGATGGCCTGGCAGCATTGGTTTTCAGCGCTGAAGGAGATATGCGACAAGCCATCAACAACCTTCAGTCCACATACGCTGGTTTCGGTTTCGTCTCCGGCGACAACGTCTTCAAGGTCGTCGACTCGCCTCACCCGATCAAGGTTCAGGCTATGCTGAAGGCGTGCTACGAAGGCAACGTGGATTCTGCGTTGGATACACTTCGGGAGCTCTGGGATCTTGGTTACTCCAGTCACGACATCATTAGCACCATGTTCAAGGTGACCAAGACGATACCCACGCTGAGCGAGCATTCAAAACTAGAGTTTATCAAGGAGATTGGCTTCACGCACATGAAGGTATTGGAGGGTGTGCAGACACTGCTCCAGCTCAGTGGGTGCGTTGTTCGATTGTGCAAGATCAACATGGACCCCAAGCGGTTCCGAGTATAATCATGTACACGAGATGAGTCGAGGTGCCGGAGTGGAATGACTATAGGAGCGGGTGCATATCTGGCGTTGGAGTTGGACGGAATCTGCCTGAGAAGGTGAGGGAAAGAAAGTAAGAAACTTGATTTACACGGACGACTCGATGATTATCCCTCCTGTGATGTATGTACGCCGGTATGCCCTGAGCAGTTTCAGTCAATCTTTTCTGTAAGATCTCGTGCTTCTTATGACAATATGGGTGGTCACTTCTCGTCTCCCTTGATAAATTCCTCCTCGTACCGATCCCACTTAGCCTTTTCTCGAATCAGCCTCCTCTGCATCCTCACTTGATGCTCGTATGCCCTGAGACGCCCATCTGCCTCAATCATGCTTCCAACCACCATGCCGCACATTTGCAGATACCTTGAAGGGGTTAGCACTGGCGGGAAAAGATGAGATCAAGACGGCATTCAACAATTGACCCTACACTTTGAATTGAATCGTCATGGAGCGATACAACGGTGACCAGACGTAGCCGGCAGCACCGAGCACGGCAGCTCCAGCTCCCCACTTGGCTGCGCCCATGACAGCTCCTTTAGCAGCCTCCCAAGCGGCATCATTGGCCTCCTCGCTCTTCATGGCATCGTGGGCGCGCATCTTGGCGAATTGGAAGGTCCCCGACGTTCAATGCTTCTTCTTCGCTGCTCAGACCATTCAATGAGATTGTAAAACAAATAATGGAGGGAAATATATTGACGTCAGACCATATAGACGCGAACTTGCTCACAGGAGCAGAGAGCAGAGCACTTTTCGATGAGGATTCCCAGAGCCCGAGCATGCCCGTATCCATGACACTCACAGGCTGTGGCGCGGGGATGTACCAGCCTCAAGGAGAGACCTGAGCCACGCGGGCTTCAAAACATCCTGCATTATGCGACGCTTAGAAGTAGCCAATATTAGTCATACATCTTGTAGTGCAATATTGGCCATGACGAGGCTAATATTTATGTCGAGCTTCTGCGGTCCATCGTGTGGACCTACCTAAGCTGCCCAGGTTGGTTGCCGAGGCTCCCGCCCGGCGAAATGTCGGCCCTGACTTCCGCCCCGCTATACCGTATTGCTCATTTAGTAGAATTTTCTAACCTGCCACATTCTTTCTTCCATTCTCTTCCCTGGTCATCTCCCTCTGGAAACAAAGAAGATGACACGCAAGCAATAACGATGAGTACTTTGTTGCCTGGTGCCACAAAGTTCCTTACTTCTTCTTTATAAACACCTGCTGGAGCTACCGCTGGTTTTCTCCGGTGTTTACGTGCTTTTGATTCTGCTGATCACCTGCTACTTCTCGCAATTGAGCAAAGTTGCCCAACATGGCTGAGAACGTCATGGCCGCCTACTGGGCCCTCCCAACTGTGGCTCGGTAAGCCTCCTCTCAATCCTTTTCCTGCAGCTACCTATGCTAACGTTCTTCTCAGGAACCTTACTACTGCTACCGTGGTGTTGTCCTTGGGCTGTATTACTGGTCTCTTACCCACGTACCACATGCTTCATCATCCGTCCTATCTATGGATGATGCCTCCCCAGTTATGGCGCCCTGTAACAAGCTTCTTCATCGTGCTCCAACCTATCAGTTTGCTCATGGACGCCTATTTCCTCTACCGCTACTGCGTCCAAATGGAGGTTGGAAACCCGCGGTTCGCGCGCAAGGTTGATCTCGTCTGGTACATACTCTTTGTTTGCTCTACAATTCTGGTAAGCTCTTGTCTATTCGCCTTGTGCTCTGTTGCTCTCCATCACTTCCCTTTCAAACCCCCCTCATATATCTGCCCGGATAGTGCTTTGCCTCTACAGCTATCACGGTTCCTGAAACTGAGGAAGATCACCCCTGCACTTCGGATCGACCCATCATTCGCAAATCCGGGTTGGTCTGCGGTGCAGGTATGGTGGGATGTCTTATGGATGGCTCGTGTGATCCCCAATTCACTCGAGTGGTATTCTAGCGCCCTACATTTTTATATCATAGCAATAATACATTTATTTCCCGTATAATCGTGCCCGTTCCGTGGTTAATGACGTCGCTAGATAATCGACTACCTTATCGGCTTCTCGTCATTTATGTACCTACCCGGTCTCATCCTTGCCATGGTGTACTCCGTGACTCAGGACCAGCGAGGCATGAAAACCCAGTACTTCGTCCTCACCATCCCGGCTCAGGCGTTACCGATCTGCATGATCATTGTCAGCTTCCTCATGCCAGGAGGCCAGCCGTTTGTCCAGGTGGAGGGCCTCGTGGCCGCTCATCTGTATGACTTCCTCGCCAGAATCTGGCCAGAGTTCGGTGGTGGTCCACAACTCAGAGTACCTGCCTGGCTCGAATATCTCGTCCAGACGCCCAGGGTCATTCAGAGAGGATCTGGTACAGCCATTCGATCTGGCAATTCTACTGCTAGCAGCACTGGCGCGAACCCAGGTCCACTCCCAGACTCGTGGCGCTCTCGTGGTCGAGGCCAGCGACTAGGCTGAAACATAGGTACTCATCACATGTGGTCACATTCAGTGCGTGTACAACAAGATAGACAAATACGATATTGTCGCTGGGAACTCCTGACCCCTACCGTGTGTACCATCCCTGATATCTAGTGAGGGTGCATTACCCAGACATTATAATCACCAAACCGAACAACGCCATGCTGAAAATAAGACCATTCCGTGAATACATCCTTCCTGCGGTACCTATACCCATTCATTCCATCATGCCATGCCAACATCAACCATATATGCGGCTATTGCCGCTCAGCAAAGGAGACTTGTTTGCCTCCCGTCTTTTCAAGTACGCGTCATTAAACCCGGCAGGAGCCTCGCTTGCCAGGACCTGTCCACCTCCGAGTGGCCTGTCTTGGAATCTCGGGTCCAGCACAGCGAGGGGCTTGGAGATTCTTAGCTCGCGCCTTGGGTCATTGTCCACCGCGGAGATTGGAGTAGCCTCCACTAGGTTGAGCTGCGGTGGAGTTTTCTTCTTGGGGATTGAGAGCTTCGGCAGGTTAGAGAAGACAAAAGATGGCAGTTTGCTCTTCTGTGGTTCAGATGCCGGCACTGGCGCTACTGGTTCGGAAGTAACCAATGGCTGCTGTGGAGCAGGAGAAGGGTTGCGGCTCCCAGCACGAGAGCTTGCTACGCTGTCGGTGGTAGTCTCTGCGGTCCGCCTGGAGTCGATGCTGACTACTTCGGCAGCGCTGAGGTAGGTTTGGAGGGCATACGAGTCGGGAACGTTTGGCTTCGCGGCTTGGCGAGGAGGACTAGGTGGTTTGTGGTCGGATAGACGGCTGACGACTCGGGGAATGTATGCGGGATGGGTTGGAAGAGCCGCATTGGGTCCATTGCGCTTTGAGTGTGGTGCGTAGTGATAATTGACAGTTGCGTGTGTGTCCCTCATCTCGTGTTCGAGCGCCTTATAGTACTCTGCATTGGACATGTTGCGAGTATGGCCGCCAGCACGTTCAGGGTCTTTGATCGGTGGTGGATAATGTCCTGCATTGTCGGTGAAGTATGAAGACTTCCGAATGCCGTACATGGAGGGGTCATTCATCGGAGCGTCAGGCGGTGGTGAGTCGATTTTCATTCCTCCTTCACGGCGTCGGTTCCGGCGCCAGTAAATCAAGAGAAGCCAAACAGCAGCGGCAAATGCCAGGCCGCATCCCACCGCGATACCCACGATGGTGCCGGTAGTCATGGAACCAACGGGAGCACCCCCGTCACCAGGAAGCGTCTCGTTGGTGTTAGGGTCAGTAATGTTGATAACCGAAGAAGTAAATATTGTGCCGCTGAGGCCAATGACATCGCCCTGTTTAGGACGCTGCTTGCAGCCAGCCTTCAAGGCTACCAGGACTGAGAGTGTGTCAGTAAAGACGTGCCTGTACTGAACATGGTGTAGACTTACAGTTTGAGAGGTACCTCTGACTCGATGTTGACTGCAGGCAACTGATGCACTCTTTGTAGCTGGAGCTCTCAATGACAGAGTCCTCGGCTTCGCAGTAATCAAATTGGCTGTCGCTGTTGGCCTTCAACAGCGATGTTTCCAGAGCATCCTCAAGGGCGCCACATGAACCTTCGATGTTGCAGGGAGAGTTGATAGTGCCGGAGGCCACCTCATCAGGGTAAGAGTAGAGGCAGACGTCGAAAGCATAACGGATGTTGTCTTGAGAAATGATGGAGTCAGTAAGCTTCCCAGTGCAAGGCATTATTGCCACGTTGCCATGTCACTTACACAAAAACCAGTACACGTCGCTCTCGTTCTCCTGGGTGGCGTCGCTCTTCTGAAGGCAATTGAGACAGTTTTTGAACCTTATGCCTTTCCCCGATGACGAAAAGTCATCATCCTTGCACACAATGTCGGAAGATTTTGTTGTCGAGGCGTCCGAGTCGGAGGAGGTCGAGTTTGATCCATCGGAGCACAGAGCTGCGCACTCGGAGTTGGGTGTGAATTGGAGGGCATGGACGGCAGTGGTGAGGAGTAGAAAAACCAAGGCACTCAGGCCCAAACGAAACCAAGCCATGTCAAAACCAGTTGTTTATGATCTGTAACGAGGGAGGATCGAGGAGTAAGAGAGTCGAGTTTCTGGTTGCAGAGGGTTGAGGCCGTTCAGTCGGAGCCGCCCAGCATGGCAGGCTATGCTGGTAAACTCACAGCTCTGGGATTTGGAGTCTCGGTGCACGGGTTGAGGAGGAAACTGATTCAAGTTACTGTAGATCAAACCACATCTGCTTGACTCGAGGTGTTGAAAAAGGACTCGAGGGAGCAAATGGAGAAAAATGGTCGCCTTTGAAACAGGCCTGTGGGTGCCATGACTTTTTTATTCTAGCTGGGCTGGAGACACCTGCAGCCCTGCAACTGACCAGAGCCGTGGCGGCTGGGATTAGACATACATGAGTCTCAAGGATCAGGCAAGGTATGCTTTGCTAGCCAGCCAGCTGTCGCGTCCTTTGGTAAATCTAGAGTGGACCATATCTTGAACTACATTACCATAGGATGAACGTTTGCTGAGATGGTGGAGAGAAGTGCAAGTGTGTGTGTGTTGGCCGAGAATAGAACGACCCATGTCGAGACGTGGTGAGCTAGCCAATGGCGGGGTGGATTTCAAGACTCGCTCGCCAATACTGCTGTCGACATCCAATCAAAATCTTGCTGTACCCATTGGCGGCGGTTAAAGACTGATTGAGAACAAGGACATGGAAGGCCTTGGAGAAGCCGCCTACAAATCATGGGGCGGGGAATGGCTCTGCAGACGCCGGCCGCTTGTGCGGGCCAACCTTCTCCACTTGCCTCACAAGGTTTCTCGTTTGAAGTTTAACCCTGTTGCTTGTCAGCATGCCCAGGGTCACCTAGAACAAGGCACCTGAACCCTTTCCCGCAGCCTGCATCGAGGTCAACTGGGGAAGACTGCTTTACTTAAACCCACATGAGTTCTGCACAACCCTTGACGCGTCACTTCTACCTCGTCCTCATCAGTCTCAATGCTTCATTGACTCTCTTGGAAAGACTCGACTTTCCTCCAGCTGGCCCGACCCCTGCACGATATCGGCTCAGCGGTTTTCGCGGATCTAAACCCAGCGGGGGTTCTAGACGCCCAAGTTGCCGCAAGCGCGCTCGGCCCCACTATTGGACGAACCCTGGATGGCTCTCCTGGCGCCATCGTCTTAAAAGGGATCCAAGAGGCGAGATGTGATTGTGATAGAGGCTGCATATCGGAAAGGAAAGGTTTCAGTGGAATAACTCTGCCAACCTCTGTTCAGCTCTGGACGCTACGGCATGGAAAGCGATTCTTCCGGTGGAGCGCACATGGCTTCCTTTGCCGACATTCTCATGTCATAGTCGTTCGATGGTTTTATCAATGGAGCTTCAATCTCACTGGATCTGGTCCGCCTTCCCCGCGATCACGGTCGAGATTGTCGAACGCTTACTGTTGGCCGGGGCGGATAAGCTACAAACCATCGTGGCATCCGCCGACAGGACTACCTACCCTGTACAACCTCGCTCTCCACTGGTAACCTTGTTTCATTCCTGAATTTACGCAACTTCTCCCCTTGCACTTTGCACTCGGTCTCTGGATGGTATCGAGTTGCCGGTTTCCATGGCTCAGTTGTTACCATGATGTGTTACGATCGTGGTGGTGGTGTTGACGTTGCAACGTTCGTTGGGGAATTGTAAACTTGATCGTCACTCCAAAGTTGATAAGTGATACTGCTTCTGTAAATTGCGAGATTTATGATTAGAACCATCGTCGATCTTTCATGAAGGTGTACTCCGCAGAGTATGTATGATCGTCAGGCAAGCATCAGTGAAGTGTCCCTAGGAAAACGCAGAGCGAGGTTCCAAGGCGTCCTCCAGCTTACCATCGTTTCTGCTCTTGGTCAATACAGAGTGACCAAGGCCCAAATACCTGCAGGTACTGCAAGCACTCAAGGGCATACACGGCTGACACCACATTTCGAGATATCTGATCACCGCACGTTTCAATCATTGACGCAGGTATGTGGACATTGTCGTACTCGGCAGATGGAGCGGCCCTCCAGGTGGTGAAATGGTAGCGTGGCCTGAAAGGGCCATGGGTAACGTTGGCATCCCAATACCGCGTAGAAACTCCCACCTTGAGATGGAGTATTCGCGAGCAGCTTTGTGTTGACGGGTATACGAATTCCTGTCAAAGACAGAAACGAAACGCCAGTGGTTTCAAACAACATTTCCACCCACGTGGAGGAATATACCCGCGTAGGCTTTACTGCGTGCGCTACTGGGCGGCTAGAACCTGATGTTGAAACATCGATCATGGTCTCGTGGCCTCCTTCCTTAGTAGCATCTTGCATCGCTGGGGCATACGGCACGATAAAGTACCTGGATTCGAGATACCTTAGGACCGAACACTTTCTTGGGTTCACTTCGGGAGATTTCACCAAGTCCTCACTGATCTGCGACCCTGCGGCTTAAATACACCATCACAGGCTTTGACACATACTGTCGGTCACTCGGCATGGCGCATCATACCTATACCCAACGTCACGGTGGATGGCCTGATGGGATTTGAGATGCCCTTGCTCAAGAGAGACATTTTCTCCAAATTTCCCTGGCCCTGGCAACGGCGCTTTTTGAACCAGGTATGCTGTTGGGTAGCGACGTCACGCAGTCATGTGGTAATCCTTCCGAGCAATGGCGCCAGTTACCGTGCTTAAGTGCACAAACCTGGGCTGATCCTCTGGCCAGTTTTCCGTCCAACGTGGATCCGGTGTCGTACGGTGTGCTAGGGAGAGGAAATGGTTGCGCGCACAAAGGACGATTCACTTGTCAGGAACCAGCCACCTTAATATTAGCACCAACCTGCCGACCTGAGTTAGCCAGCCCCGCGCGTGTAAAAAACACCGGATTGCAGCAATTGTATGGGGGCCAATCCGGTGTTATTTTTTTATTTTAATTTTGTGCAACCACTTGGCAGTTAAGGCTGACTCCAGAGAGGCCTAAGCGGCCTCAGCGCAGAGCACTCAGGCCGGCGGGTAGGTCGTACGTTGTACGAAGAGGGGAGAAAATGATCGTCCCTGGTTACGTGTACGGAGTACGAATTGGGGATTATAAGGTGTTGAAGGCCTAAAGAAAGCTGACTGGCAGCGTTGTGAGGCCTCAAAGAAGTCTCAGGCCGAGGGCCCCTGGCAGCCTCTCCACTGTTATTCGACTTGCAGATACAGATCTCGGGATCTGCTGGCCCTGCGGCACTTGTGGACCCTCGGTGGTGAACCAACACGTGAACCAACACCTTCTCTGATATGTACGTACTACGTAGTACGCCTACAAGACCACATGCCAGAACAACCATCAAGAAGAGCGACGGCAGGGGATGAACGGTCATAAGTCCTCCATTGCCACTCTGGCCGGTGGCCTCAGAGAACAGGGGGTGATACTGTACTGTACAGCCCTGCCAGATCACCCCTGATGTTGATGATCTATTGGGTATCTCACTCCGTACAGCGTTGTAGTTTCGAAGAGATTGCGTCTAGACTGTTCTGGTTCCGACGTTGCGTCAGAGCGCACATCACATTATTCCAAATGTGTTAACGACTTGCGAATGCGTCTCATCCATTGGCTGGCGCAACATCTTACAAGGCCGATGCCAGGTCCGTATGGACAACCTAAGGTGGGTTTTTGATAAGAAGCTGTCATGCCGTCACATCCCTCAGTAGCGGCAGTGTGCGGCCAGTCGTAGCCAGCCAGACATCGCTCGCTAAGCTCGATAAAGTAAGGGAGGACCCCGGATCTGCGGGCTTAGGGTTTCAGACCAGGCGGGAGGTTTATACGGGCGGTTAATGAGAGTATGTAGTTGGCTGGAATCTACGGATACACACCTTGTCTCTTACCGTTGCCGGTGTTGCCAGAGCCCACCGCCATCCTTGCGGCCGTTATTGTCCGGAGGATGCATCGAGCATACCCCTTGTGGTGGAGTGGCTGATGTTGAAGGATCCGTCTGGCAAAATCAGTCGCTGGCAGTGAGTGTCCATGAGAAAAGCCTGGCCGGTTGGTTCTCCAGCCCCCAACTCCCGTCCCGAAATACTGGTCAGGGCCCACAGGCTCCATGCAACTCGTTTCTGCCGCACTTCTACCCGTCTTCTCTTCCCCATAAACACCGTGTTGGTTGTTGGTTGTTGGTTGTTTCATTTCTACATTTCGTTAGGGCCTTACTTCATTCAACTTCATTCTCTTTGGGCGCATGCCTCGTCGAGCTCTCTGAGGCTCCGAGCGCGAGCGCAATAGGCGTTTGTCGGACAGAAGAGACGTGTTGCTGTTGCGGGGTTGATTAATCAAGTCGCAGCATCAGGATCGCAGATATGAGAATTGGGTGTTTGCAGTTCGCGCCCCAGGTGGGAGACGTTAACAACAACTTGAATCGTGCCGATTCAGTATTGTCGAAAGCGAATCCAGACGATCTTGATCTCCTTGTTTTACCCGAGCTGGCCTTTTCTGGTAATATCTTTCACCAGTTCAAACCGCGACCCCATGCTGACATTTTCAAAGGGTACAACTTCAAATCGCTGCAAGAAATCTCCACCTTTCTTGAATACTCCGGTTCCGGCATCACGTCTCTCTGGGCCAGGACAATCGCTCTCAAGTATAACTGCGTCGTCACAGTTGGATATCCCGAGAAGGTCGACCTTTCCTCCAAATGGCCGACCAATCCAGAATACTACAACTCCGCCATAGTGGTCAACGCTGAGGGCGAGACGATAGCGAATTACCGCAAGTCCTTTCTGTACTACACCGATGAATCATGGGCTTTGGAAGGGGATCAAGGCTTCTTCGAGGGCTTCATCCCTGGTCTCGGAAACACTTCAATAGGAATATGTGAGCCACCTGAACTCCCTCACCATCCCTTTCATTCAACTAATAACTTTGCAGGCATGGACCTCAAGTATGTGTAACACTGAGCTTCCACTCGAGGAAGTCTGCTAACTGAGACCAGTCCGTATAGGTTTGAGGCCGCGTGGGACGCCTTCGAGTTCGCCTTCCATATCCTCGAGATGGATTCCAATTTGGTCATTTTGTCCATGGCCTGGATGACCCGGGAGGAACCGCGCAAATTTACTCGTATGCCCAACGATCCTGACATGGAAACTTTGACCTACTGGGTCACCCGTCTTGAACCCCTCATTCGCGGGGACACCAAAGATGAGATTATCGTTGTCTTCTGCAACCGATGTGGCAACGAAGACGAGGTCCTATACGCCGGTACCAGTGCCGTCATCGGCATTCGAGAAGGCGAGGTCAGAGTCTATGGTATTTTGGGTCGTGGAGAAAAAGAGCTGCTGGTTGTGGATACCAACAGCACTCCCTATGCCAGATTGGCTTATCGACCTGAGCCTGGCCGTACAGCCATGACGGAAGCCCATGGGAAGCTTGAGAAACGAGATGAAACCGATGAAACCAACAACCACCCGAGCCAGCAGACCGATAAATTCACCACCGGAACTGGACCCTACAGCGGCCACGCACAATCGCCCAGCGACGGAGCGAGCCAGCAATCTGCAAACTCACGCTCCAAACCGGCCTCTCACCCTTTCAACCATCAACTACCGTTGCGCTCAACGATCTACAAGGGTACTCAGAACGACTCGCCTCGAAGACTTCAAGCGTCAACAATTAAGATCCCTCAAGGATTTGACCTTCCTAACTCTGTCCGCTCCCCTGGAGCAGTAAGCCTCGGCGTTCCCACCCCGTCTGCTCCTAGCCCAACTCCCATGGCTCTTCGACCCCGACTCATCATTCCTGAATCACCACGGGGTAGCTTCCATCCGTACTCTCCTGGTCATCCCCTTACTGCTTCGTCCATGAGGTCAGACAGGTCGATTCAATCGATCGACTCGACTATCTCCGCTGCTTCGATAAGCACTGCCAGGTCAAATCATCGACCTCCGGAAGACAGCACCCCCTATCCAGACAGCGCCCTCCCTACTGCACACCCATCAAACTACCTCCAATCGGGGGGGTACATGTATGGCGATCAGTTTGCAATTGCAAATGAGGATGATGACTTCGGCTCCGGATCGGCTTTTGATCACATGTCCGCAACAGCTCGTTGGCTTTGGGATCCATCAGAAACTGCCGTCCCTACTCCTGCCTCAGCAAGATGGGCTGCTGAAACACCAATCGGTAGAAGGCCAGAGCCGTTTCCTTGGCCAGCTATCAAAGCCGACCCGCGTCCCCAGAGCACGGACACGGTCAAGAGCGGCAATAGATTCGCCGCACTCATTCAAAGTTCCAGAGCCCTTGACTCTCAGACCCCCCTCAGCAATGCCTCGTCAAACATGACAAATGGGACGGTGATCTCGGATTCTTCTGTCGTTTCCCATAGAGGGGCAACCCCTTCATACAATATGGAGACATCTTCTAGGAAGACATCCTCACGCAAGTCTGAGCGCTCCAGTCGTTCCAGGGCATACGACCGACATCCATCGGCCAGTGCACACCTCGACGACAATCACAAAGGAGCTTCACAACAGTTGGCAGCAATCTTTCAACGATCTGGTTCGCGAAGCGGTCTGGCAGACAAACACCACCAAGGATCTACTACTGGAACTCCGTTACATGGCCGTCCTTTGGCGCCCAAGTCTAGAAACTGTAGCCGCACTGGCCGTCGAGGTTCGTCGAGTTCGGCGCTAGACGAACTCATGATCCCCATTCTTGCAAGCCCAAGCATTCTTAGCAATGATGGCCATAAGCAACACCGATCTGTATCAAGGGCAGGTCCCCATCAGCAAAGCAACTCAATCACCGACACAGACAGGGATTGTCGATGGACCAGCCGACATCTCTCTGACTCAACAGCAGCCGGTGGAGATCCATTGCGACCTGCTTCGCGAGCGGCTAGTCGAGGCCGTACACCAGGTCCCAAGGATTTCCCCACAAACGGGCATTCTAGTGGAACAAGCCGACCTTCTCTACGGTCAATATCAACGGATTCTACCCGAAATGGGGTGCTTCACAGTCGGACTGAGCATCCCAAGTCACACAGCAGGCAACAGCGGTCTGGAAGAGCTTCAGGTAGTCGTCGCTCGCGACACCAGTCTCGGGATCCTGTGGTACGCGACTTTGAGAGGGTCGAGGCTTTCGTTTGCCCAACATGCCCAGTGCATGGACGATCCCCATCAAATGGAGCCCAGAGTGTTCCAATTACCCTGGCGGTTGACCATTTACCTCAAAGAGAGCGTTTTGTAGATGATGTGGGACCTCTGAGCCGTGCTGGGCCAGAGAACGACAACCTCCAGCCAGTTCAAGGGCTCGAAGGGCTGGAGCTGGTGAGGAGACGCCGAGATGACCAAACAATTATTGAGCGCCCCCAGACCGCAACAGCCGATGAATCAGTTGAGCAAAGCGATCGCAGCTCCTCTGTGGAAACTTTGGACACGCTCTCACCTGGATGGTCCCCAGCCACTCCACCTTACTTCAACCCAGGTCAAACCCCAAGGGCCATGGTTTTTACTACGGATGATTCTGACATTGATGCCTTTCCTACTGGCGACCTGAATGGCCAAGCCATACCGGTCAAGACGCGTGCCTCTCTTGATCAACTTCTCTTGGTTGACCAGCCAACTGCTAGTCTTGTTGCATAGCAATCTTTAACAAGCCTTATTTGCTGTATTATGCATTGGATATTCGCATCTTGACGCAGCGTCTTTTCTTTTTTCTCGTCGTGATGGAGCCGTGTGATGGTCGGAAAATGGGTAGGTTTACGGTCATCTTTTCTTTCTTTCTTTTCTTTGGCTGTCCTTTGGGTATTGGGTAACTGTGATACCAATGATTCTGGGTTGGCTGGGAAATGCGTGATCGACGTCTCAAAACCCATGCACGTCTTTCTTAGCTTCGCCCAAATTCATCCGATCATTTCTTGACTTTCGTATGGTGCTTAGCGTTGGGGTACAAGCTGGGAGTTGTGGAAGGATCCTATTAGGTAGATAACGACAATACAGTATACCATAGATGAACATCTTCCTGTTCCAAGTGTGTTCTGTTTCAAAACCAAACTCTGACAGGTACGTCTAGCTGACAGCTTCCTTTTGATCCCGCGTCTGCTTCTCCATCTCAAGGACCCCTGTCACAAACAGTGCCGGTAGGTTTTGTACCTGTAGGGGATATCCTCGGAGAAGGCTGTGCCCGGCAGTCAGATAAGCTTCCACGAAAACATTCCAGATATATTTCGCGGTGGGACAATCCTGGAAGGGGCGCGGATAATAAGGATCGTTGGTCATGTAGGCTTCGATGGCTTGGGCCACACCAGCCGCATCCATCGTAATGGGCTTGACTTTGTTGAAGTCCAGTAACCACAGGGCCATCGTTGGGGGACGCTCGGCATCCATGTTCTTGTTTTGCGGCTCATCCATCGACTTGGGACGCTCATCCATCGACTTGGGACGCTCACCCATCGACTTGGGACGCTCACCCATCGACTTAGGACGCTCATCCATCAACTTGGGAGGCTCTATTGTACCTCCCAGCGCGAACTCAACGTCTCTCGCATCTGTTTTCGCAGCCCAATGCATGAGTGCGAGGGCAACCGCCATGTTGTGTGCCAGAGTAAAGAGGAGTTCCTTGCACAAATTCATGTCGACCATATGATTGAGATGGAGCTTGAAGTTACGGAGAGAAAAGAAAGGATCCCCAGTCTCGTCCTCAAGGGACCCAAAGTATATCCTCATTAGACAATCATTGTTCGCTGGATCATTCCTGGCTTCCATCTTGCTCTCCGTGGCGCAGAATCCGTTGATCAATGAATGCCGAATGTTGATGGGAACTGGCGGGATCTTTGCACTGAGTAATCCGGGCGTAGGAAGCTGCAATACCTGCATAGCTGCCTCTTCAACTCCCGTGTCCCTCCAGAATCGATATTTTTCTCGTGGCACGTAACCTTTACATGCCGGAATTCTGACCCCTGTGATGTCGTGTGCCTCGAAGGTCTCAGATATGCGTTTGTGCATGAGGTATTCGTGCCATAAATCCTCGCTATGCCGATCCTTGGCGAGTTTGATGGCCAAGGGCCGGTCATCCAAAGCAAAGACTGCGCCGCATGCGCCCTCGCCGATTGTGGCATACTTAGTTGAATCTCTTGTACCCAATGAAAGAGATGATCCAGTATAAATGCCGGTGTAGTCGTAAAGCGCCCGATGTAATATTTGTTCAATGTCCATCCGGTAATCAGAAGTCCCATCGTTGGGGTCCGGCATGTTGATCAGCTTGAGAACCATCGTGATATCTTTGCCGAGGCGGAAGCCTCAGAACAGTATCGTAGATGCTTAGAGCACAAAGCCAAAGACTCGGTCTGAGGGAAGATGTGATTTAATAATGTTTTGACTGTTCCTACGTGTTAACCTGAAAGTTTGTAGAAGCTGCACATGCGGTCGCGAACTCTACCCCGGAAATGATTGCGGTGATATGGAGAATTGGGTACAATGCCTCAGATTAAGTTGCTGTGGTATTCTTAAATGGGCTGCCTGGGTCCTTCTTTGGGAGTTGCATACGGAGCAAAACCATATACACAGAAGCAGCACAGGCATCCACGAATTTTGGTCTCCATCAACATCAACATCAGCTCCGAAGGTGGGGCCGAGGGCGGCGCCGGTACGGCCGAACTCGAACAAGCCCGCATTTGCGTATCCGGGCACCGTGATCTTGTTTTCGGGGAGGCGCAACATAGCAACGCGTGGTATGATATATTAGTGCATGGAGAAAAAATGGTGCTACAAAACCAAATTCGCCGGTTAATTCTATTGTGTGAGTTCAAAACTCTACGCAACTGAACCGCGGCCTCTTCAGGCACAGTCGAAATGTCATCATCCATAACGGACAACATTAGTTTGAAACCGATGAATTAGCTTCTTAGGTAGGGTACATACAGAAGACGAATAAGAAACTACTGCGAAAGTCTCAGTCACTTTCTTAGTATCTATAGATGCGAGCTTGTTAAACCACGGCACACGTAAGCAAGTGCTGGCTGCTCTGCGCTGGGCTACGAACCATTGTGCATGGATTGCGTCCCGGAAATACGGTAAAAAAAGCATGATACGGCGCAAGAGCTGAGCATATTTACGCCGCAAATACGAGCGCAATATCTGCTAGCACCTGGTTGCTGTGCTAGGGTTAAAGTCTCTCATGCCTACTCGGTATTCCGTACGGATAAAGACATGGAGTACGTGGACGTGGACCCCAATCATCCCGCAGAACAAGAGCAAAAAAACAGGGGTTGACCTTGGACGGAACACGGCTGGGCGATCGATCATTGAACCTCTAGCCGCCGGAGCTAGTGTGAAAGACAAGGGGGCCTTGCAGCTTGGCTCGGATGCGGTTGGGCGGTTGTCGTGATACCGACTGTGAGGACTGTGAGTGGCTGGTTCCCCTCACAACTCGTCCTCTCAAGGGTCGGGGAGACTCCAAAGACTAGGGTGAAGAATCACACCGCGTCAGTTGATGCCGGCCAATCCTGGCAGTGATCAACGCCCGTCAATTGTTTCTCGACTCGGACTAACTGTGACTGGCCTTGAAGATCATGCATCACAAGCCAAGACGCGGAGGCTGGGAAGAGGTGGCACCTTGGGAACCCCAATGAGGACTCTGGCCCCCAATCAGACACGGCATTGCGATTATCACTCTGCGCTTTGTGCGCACCCAGCTGGCACCCTAGCACCCCAAGCCGACGGCGGTTGCGATTTATCTCATCACCGCGCCATTCCAACTCATCACTCGCATCATTCACATCACCCCATCCCTCTTCCCAGCATTTCGCTGTACAGCTTTGGTTGCCCGAGTTCCCGTAACCGCGCTGCAACAGCAGATTCCCCCATTGTCGCCACATCATCCGCGCCAGGCACAAGAAGCGCCGCAGCTGTCGGCATATGTCACATCCCAAGGCGCCTGCACGGACTCGAGAGCAACTTGCCGGGTCAATATTGATTGATATAAGAGTGAGGCCGATCATCCTTCGGCCCCCAGGCCCCTCTTATTAGGCGACAAACTTGGTCGTACTGTACTGCATACAGAACAAAACCCTATCGCCTGAACTGGGCATGTAATACAGCGGAATCGTCCTTCACGTAGGATTCTGTCTCTCTCTTCATTTTCCGTCCCGAGCCCTGTCCCGTCATCTGCGGCCCAGATCTACTTCTGCGACCTACGGCCGGCACCACTTCAACCCTCTCCGGCGACCTAGCAAACACTCTTCAAACAATGCGCGGCCTAACTCTAGTAACAACAGGCCTCGGCCTGCTCAGCCCAGCTGCTTCGATACTTGTTGCAAACAACTCACCTTGTGGGACAGTATGCGGCAACGTACTGGACTCGACCGTCAACGACGACATTGTCTGCCATGAAAACGACTACACCAGCGGCGCGGGCATTGTCTATCAACAGTGCCTCACCTGTGAGCAAAGCAGCGACTACCACACATCCAAAAATGAGACAGACCAGCAATATCTCCTTTGTGAGTTGATGCCCTTTCATGTTATCTACATGGAACACTACTGACTTGACGTGACAACCTTCAGACAACCTCCGTTACGCAGTCTCATACTGTTTGTTCGGCACACCCGACAATAAAGATGTCATAAACACACCTTGTCTAACCTCGTACGAGACCTCACTTCTCCGTGCACTCGATCTTTTACTGACATACTGACAGAAAAGCTTGTGGGCCGTTCCGCGATGCTATCATATACAAGAACCTGTCCTCGAAAGTCGACGGCTATGAATACTGTGATACCTGGCCCGTGGACGATGACCTCGATTTCAAAGGATGCACGGAATGCCTTCAGGCAGGCGATAACCATTTCCTCGCCAATTGTACGTCTACTATCCGGCCAAGGCACTCAATCTGTCCGAATGCTAATGACCCATAGATATCACCGTCCTTCAAGCTGGGTGTGAGCAAAAGCCGGAGCCCGGTATCATGGTGTCTACCGAAGGCAGCATATTCTCAAAAGACGACGTCAACGTCACAGCACCGACACCTGTTGCCACAATAGACCCCGACTGGCTCGACAATGGGCCCCTAACTCTGGAAGCCAAGGCCGGCATTGCTGCTGGCGGAGTTGTCTTGATCTTGATCGCCTTCGGATTCGGCATCATCTGGCGTGGTAGGAGACGAAGAAGGGCATACCTCAACATGATCGAGACGAAGCAGGCCAAATCTTGGCCCACCCCGCTCACGATTCCCGGCGACACGCGCGACACTCCACTGAGCCAGAAGCCGTTCAGAGGCTGGGATGAGTCGCCGGTCAGTGTTCGATCCGAGAAGCTGCATCCCTATCACGTGTCGCCATACGCCTCTCAGTACAATAGCCCTGTCAGCGCAACAGAGTTGAAACTCGCCAACTGGCCTGTGATGGCCCCCAACCAGCAGACGTATCCGCCAATGTCAAATCAACCACCGAACTTCCAGATGTTCCCCTCAATGTATCAGCCCGACCCGAGCAGCTCACAGATCGGGGTTGCTATGGGCGGAGACGACTCGTCACTCAACACATCGACCTCCAAGGGCAAGGGAAAACAGGAGGAAGCGTATGAGATGACTCCTGTGGACAACTCACACGGAGGCATTGGGATTTACCAGCCCGAAATCTACCAATATGGGGAGTCTAGTCGGACACCTATTCCTCCACAAGGGTATTTCCCTGAAGGGCTTACTTATCCAAATCAGTCCCATGGACATCCAAATCAGCCATATGGATATTATGAGGATGACTCGCGAAGGGGCCGTCTACCCTAAAGGGCAATGAGGATTGTCTCCAGAGCACGAATTGTCTTTCTATTGCTTGTGAGCTTGGCGTTTGGGATAGGAATACCAATACCTTTGATGTGGAGCGACTTGATCCGTATATATCTGTAAACTATCCATCACGAAGGTCGAGCGGCCGGCAAACGATGAGCTGCAGTCGCGGGCTGATGGTTGGAATTTAATAAGAAGATCTTTGCCAAGATCAAATAGCTCAACTCTGTTGAAACCGAGGTCGAATATTGCTATTGAATCAAGAATTTACTCATGATATCTCATCAGTCTCAGTAGTTCATTGAAGAATTGACCCTGTCCTGGCAAAGCCGAGCAAGAGTGGCTGATGAATATGGCTCATGCTCCATGGTGGCTAGATAATACTGACTGTGGCTGAAAGATGGCTGGTAAGCCCGAGGTGACCAAACTCGGATTAGCGTTCAATTGCCGCCACACACCGGTAGCGTTCTTCCCGGCCCCCACAATCAATCCGCGAGAGAAAAAAAATTTGGAAGCTTCCAACCACCACACCGGGCAAGACACCGAGGAAACCAACGACTTCATCCTTCCGTTCTTTCCCTCTTGTCACAGAGAAGCACCCGCCACGCTCGGCCCGGTATATCACAAAGATTTTCAGAAGGAAATCATATTTCACATTTCTTGCAACATGTCGAAGGAAGTCGCGGTCGTGAAGAAGGCGACGGAGGAGGATGAGTACACCATCAAGCCTCAGGCCGTCACGCCTGCTGTCGACACGAGCTCGTGGCCGCTCCTGCTCAAGAACTACGACAAGCGTGAGTCTTCCCGTAATCCAGGGTATCGCCATGGTTCCTTTTCTGGGCTTTGGCCATACCTGGGCCTTCAATTGCGAATTTGTTGCGTTTTGCTGTAGGGCTCGAGCGCTAACTCGCGATCTTGAAAACTCGGATAGTCCTTGTGCGAACTGGTCACTTCACTCCGATCCCCAATGGCTGCTCGCCTCTGAAGCGCGATCTCAAGCAGTACATCAGCTCTGGTGTCATCAACCTCGACAAGCCTTCCAACCCGTCCTCTCACGAGGTCGTTGCCTGGGTCAAGCGCATTCTTCGGTACGCAAATTCCTCTTCTTGAGGACCCCCGCATCAATGAGCGTCTTGGGACAGTCACTAATGACATACGCTTCGTACAGGTGCGAAAAGACCGGTCACAGCGGCACCCTTGATCCCAAGGTCACTGGCTGCTTGATTGTTTGTGTTGACCGCGCCACTCGCCTCGTCAAGTCTCAACAAGGTGCTGGAAAGGAGTATGTGGCTATCATTCGCCTCCACGACAAGCTGCCCGGCGGCCAGGCCCAGTTTGCCCGTGCTCTCGAGACTCTCACTGGTGCGCTGTTCCAGCGTCCCCCTCTGATCTCTGCCGTCAAGCGCCAGCTCCGTATCCGAACCATTCACGAGAGCAAGCTCATCGAGTTCGACAATGACCGACACCTCGGTGTCTTCTGGGTCAGCTGCGAGGCTGGTACCTATATCCGAACCCTCTGTGTCCACCTGGGTCTCCTTCTTGGTGTCGGTGGCCACATGCAGGAGCTTCGACGAGTGCGCAGTGGTGCCATGGACGAGACCAAGGGCCTGGTCACTCTCCACGATGTTCTCGATGCTCAGTGGCAGATGGACAACACCCGCGACGAGTCGTATCTGCGCAGGGTCATCTCGCCCCTCGAGACTCTCTTGACTTCCTACAAGCGTCTGGTCGTCAAGGACAGCGCTGTCAACGCTGTCTGCTATGGTGCCAAGCTCATGCTTCCTGGTCTCCTGCGATATGGTCAGTCCCCTCCCATCAAATGCCCGTTTCTGGTGCAAACGACTAATCAAGTTTACAGAGGCTGCCATTGAGCACCACGAGGAGATTGTCCTCATGACCACCAAGGGTGAGGCCATTGCTCTGGGGATCGCTCAGATGTCCACTGTCGAGATGTCTACCTGCGACCACGGTGTTGTCGCCAAGGTCAAGCGATGCATCATGGAGCGCGACCTGTACCCCCGCCGATGGGGTCTCGGCCCTGTTGCCCTTGAGAAGAAGAAGCTCAAGGCTGATGGCAAGCTCGACAAGTTCGGCCGCCCCAACGATGCCACTCCTGCCAAGTGGACTTCAGAGTACAAGGACTTGAGCGGCAACGCCGCATCTGCCGATGCCTCTGCCGCTGCCGCCGCTCCTCCCACTCCTGCCAAGGCCTCTGAGGCTGAGGACACCCCGATGGAGGAGGCTGCTCCGTCGTCGCCAGCTGGCGCCGACGACAGCAAGGATAAGAAGCGCAAGAAGCACGACGGTGAGACGGCAGAGGAGAAGGCTGAGCGGAAACGACGGAAGGCGGAGAAGAAGGCGGCCAAGGCTGCTAAGAAGGCTTCCAAGGGCGAGGACATGGATGATGACAGCGACTAAGGGGCCCCTGGTCTGGAGCCTGGTAATGGGCCCAAACCTGAACCCGGACCTTGATACCCGAGATGTAGGGTCTGTTGATATGGAGCGGTCTGCATGCTGTACCATATTCTCGTGTGTTTCTTCCTGTGTTTGTTGCTTGAACTCTTTTTTTTGGGACACAATGGCGTTTGGTTCGAAAATCCTGGTAGGAGTAGATGAAAGGCACTCAATGCAAAGGACGATAAAAGCAAAAATCTCCGAGACGGGAAGATTTCCATTGTCTCGTGAGCGTACGAGACTGCATCATGTCTCACCGCTGTGGTCATGGATGGGCTTGTGATTATGTAAGGGCAGCCTTTGATGCCCTGAGGACGCTCGCACCAACATCCATTCCAATGCATAACGCAGCGAACATTTAATGTATCATTGTCGCTAAGCATATGGTGTTAGTGTTGTCAGTTCTGGGGTCTTGAGGTTTCATCAACTTGAAACGCTGAGATGGTCCGGGCAATGCATGCGTTGGCATTGTTCGTCTGCGACGAGCTCCCTGTCTCCAGAATAATGTCCCAGAATAACTTAATGTCCCCAGAATAATGTCATCATCGCGGCTGTTCTGATGGCGCGTTGCACGGGTTTTTACCGCTCCGAAGCCGGTTCGAATTCTCATCAGAGATATGGCCCAAAACCCAACGGAATATTTGGGAAAACGTTGCTCTAAACTAGACAGGACCTCTAGCTATATAGCGAATATTTCGTAGGTATTAAGCCTAACCTTTGCCTTTGCCTTGTTCTGGGCTGGAGTGATGTCGATTGTTCGTGACTAAGGTAGTCAACGTTTCCTTTCACCCGCGTCTACCAACTCATCACGACATGCAAGTTCCACAAGCGAGGAACCTCTCTCAAACTCCGAGAGGCCCGCTCAACTAGGTACCTTAGATAGCTGCAGACCACGAAACGAAACATGTGGAAACATTGGGCGAATCAGGCTTGAGAATGACATCGCGAGTTGCAGTGCCCCTGTTTCACAAGGACGGTCACCGTAGCGGGTCTGCTCGCCAGGGAGGCCAAGTATAATTATGGTGTTGCAGCAACTCTGACTCTGTAAATGGATGCATGACACGGCATGAATTATCATGGCATATCCTGGTCGGGCATCTACTTGGACACGCGCGACTGGAGCCACCCGATCTTCCTGCTTGCCTTGTCCCCACACTGGCTCCCTTGGCTAATTAAACGACACAAGAACAAGGACCGTCTTAAAATACTTTTCTGTGAACCCCGGGCGCGTACTCTGTATATCGTCAATGTTGTCATTCCCGAAGGAAGCGAGCTGAACTTGAACGCATTGAGGCCATGTCCAGAGCGTCAAGTGTTGGCTTGGCGGGTTAGTGGGCCCACGGGATGGCCTGGACGAGCCTGGGCGATGATGGAGTGGTGAGGTATAAAGTCGGGAGGTAGGATGGCTGGGAACCCATATAAGCTATCATGTTGATCTTATGGGTCAGGGCAGTCGAGATCAAGGTGAAAGAGTCAACATAGAGTCAACATAATTACAAACAACGTCAGGCACTGTTGATCATCTATCTTAGTTGCTCTTAGTCCCAGTGATCGACCATCCATGACATCGGAGATTGTCAGGTACCGAAATTGAGGCTCAAGTCGACGACTTATAACCTGCAGCTGGCAACCTAGGGAGTTGGGACAGCATTCTCAACATGTCTTTGTCAACGGGCCTTTGGAGGCCTATCCTCTTGTTCCTCTTCTTGTCTCTTTTCGACTCGTCCATGGCTGTCCCTACACGGAAACCAGCATCCTCTTCAACCTCTCCCAACCCTCCAATCACACCTTTTCTCTATCCACCTCCGAAGCAACATATAAGCCGCAGACAAGACGGCTCAAAGGCAATTGCGCCTCGGCTATCAGTCAACTTTCCCGATCCATGCCTCCTCCAGGACAGCAAGGGGCGTTGGCTTTCCTTTGCGACAAGCGGAAACGGGTATCATATCCAAGTGGCCGTTGCCGACGACCCCTTTGGCGAATGGACTCATCTTGAACAAGATGCCCTCCCCGAAGATGGCTGGACAAGTGGCGCCAACTACTGGGCGCCTGACGTACGGCAACTGGGCGACGGTTCGTACATCATGTACTTCTCAGGCGAACACCCCGAGGGTCGGCATTGCATCGGGGCTGCGCGATCCAAGAGCAGTACGGGGCCGTATAAGATGGATGCCAAACCCATCATCTGCCCCCGAGAAGAAGGCGGAGCGATCGACCCGGCCGGCTTCTTTGATGAGTCGACCGGCCGACGCTATGTCGTCTACAAGGTCGACGGCAACGCCCTGAACAACGGCGCACCCACTCCGCTCCGTCTGCAACGCGTGTCTTCCAAGGACGGATCCACGCCGATCGGTAAGCCGATCAGCATCATGGATCGGATACCTTCAGACGACGGCCCACTCGTTGAGGCGCCGAACCTGGTGCGGACACGGGACGGGCGATATCTGCTCTTCTTCAGCAGTCACATGTACACGGATGACGCATACGATGTCAAGTATGCGGTCGCGGAGAAAATCGACGGACCGTATATTCGCGGCGCGGCGCCATTCCTGAAGACGCCGGCGCTGGGGCTCCGAGGTCCGGGTGGAGGCACCAGTTCGGAGGACGGAGGGTTTATGGTGTTTCATGCCTGGTGCGCAGAGGGGAAGAGGTGCATGTATGCGATTGGATATGGGATTGTGTGATTTGATTTGTGCTTCAAAAGTTGGGAAATGGGTGTGTTGGGATACCATTCTGTGTGACGACACTGAGCCCGCCGGGCGGCTAGGAAAGGAATAGACGGGTCGGCGTTTGACAGAGGCCGTTGGGTGCGGAAATGAATGTTTAATCTTGGATATATCGTACATCTATCTATATATCGTGTAATTCGATAGACTCACCAGAACTCTCGAGACTTTTGGCAGTTGGTTCCTGAACTCATCGATCTCATCGAGACCGGAGCGCACATGGATAGCCAGGCAAATGTCCGCTAACATGCGATTGGCTACAGGGCAAGCCTTACGCGCCGGGGCCCAGTGGAACCCCTGAATCTCCAACCGCCCAGCGACCTGAAATGCCGGCCTGCTCGCACCTGATTCGCCGGCACAGGACTCGCTTCCCGCCTTACCAGGCACAACAACCAACATCCATGCCCCGCGAACAGACTCTCTTCCAACATCATCACCATGCCCTTCACGCACAACCCAAGAATTAAGCGCCCGCAGCCGTTTCCACCGCCAGCCCTCCAAGCTTGTGGTAGGTTGCTTGGACGGGCCTTGAGGTCTTGGGCCCATCCGTGACAGAATCTGGCTGCAGCAAAGCGCACAAAAGTCGATGTGGCACAGACAATATGCGGCACAGACAATATACGGCACAGACAATATGGCGGCTCTGCTCTACCAAGAATGGACGGCCGTCTTTTGCTTCCTTTCTCCCCCGGACCCAAGGCCTTGGGTGCTTGTCGTTCGTGGCTTGCAGCAGCTGAACCTTGCAGAATATGATGTGATATGTGCAGGTCTTCATCGAGTCATCAAGTTCTGTTTGGGCATCTTATACGCGGGAAGCCTGCTCGTCTCCATCCTCGCAGTCTTTCTCTCTTTGCTTTCCTTTCCTTCCTTTCCTTTCCGCTCCCGAGTTTGTGTTTCACTTCGACTTTCGTCGTTTCCCCTTCTCTTCTCTTCTCTCCCGTTGCTCGTTTGCTTCGCAAGCGTTGCGCCTTGTTCACCATTATTTGTGTATTTTCGTGGCTCCTCCAATATAATTATTGCAACAAGAATGTTGTAACAGCAGAGTGTCAGGCACGCTTATTTGGCCTCATATCCGACCGGCAACAGTTTTCTTGCTCCAGCTTTCGGCCTCTTTCTTTGGTGCTTCATTCGAGGCGTTTCACAGCTGACCTGCTGGCGTCGCCTTTATTTTGAGAACGATCGACACACGTCGCCTATCGAAACTACCATCTCCGTTTCGAAACAATGGCTCGCGCGCAACCGCCAGCACCATTCGCGATGCCTTTCCTTTCCATATTTCTTCTAATTCTCTTCTCGCCTCTGGTAGTAGCTCTACAGGTCACGCCCAACTCGCCCTGTTCCCAATTCTGTCTTGATGCTTCCGGCCTGGATCGTTCCGACTCCAACTCTTCTGATACTCGCGGCGCGGATATCGTCTGCAGTGATGATGAATTTAAGAACAAGCCTGAAGGTCAAAAGTTCCAGAGATGCCTTGTTTGTCTGCAGGATAGCACTTTCAAAAAGGGAGATGAGAGTGACCAGGATTGGTTCTTGTGTAGGTAGACATTCTGGACCTCTCTCACGCACCTCTAATTTTGTCAGATAACCTGCGTTACTCCTTCGACCACTGCGTCTTTGGCTATCCCAACGCCACCGGCATTGGCTCCAGCCCTTGTATAACCTCCGAAGCTTGTGGCCCCCTCAAGGATGCTCTGAAAGAAGGCATTGCGGAGCCATACGATAGGGATAGGGAGAAGTACGACTATTGTCATGTCGATGGTAAAGCCATGCTCGGTGACGCCGTTGCCAAGTGCCAGGCTTGTGTCAAGGCAGACAGCACTCACACCGTCATCTCAAACTGTTAGTCCTTGCTGCATCTGGTTGACTTTCGTCACATCTAACCCTTGATGTAGTCTTGGTTGCTCTCGAAGCAGGCTGCCAACAACGGCCCAAGCCCGGTAGCACTGTTGGCCTCAACGACACCGTCTTCAGCGATACGACTATTGGAATAGTAGACCCGTCTGCTTCTGTTGCTCCTGAAGATGGCCACACTCTTCCCAACACCTCCATCGCTGGGATTGCCATCGGTGGATTCGTCTTTCTTCTCCTTTCTGCGGGCTGCGTCTTCATGCAGCACCGCAAGCGCAAGAACTGTCTTGTCCGCAACCGCCGTTCTTCCCTATCGTTCCGCTGCCAGACTCATCTGACTCCGCGGACACCCGGCTTCCGCGACTTGCCCCTGTGTATGGACGAGGAGAATTCTCCATCCATCCCTTCCCTCTGGAATCCACGAAACGCTATGAGGAGTCTGCACACTAGCCACAAACTCGGCACTATCAAGACCTCCATCTCCCACCCACCTCCCACGAAGGCTCCTCTGCGCATCAGCACTAATGAGGGTATCTCGCCAACCGAGAGTATCTCAAGCTGCTCCAACATGCCCCTACTTTTCAACAAGGCAGGGCAGCAGCCCAACACGCCTTGCACAGCCTCTCCCCTGCTCAGCCCAGGCTTCTCGGCCACCACCCCCCGCACGAGCACCTTCTCTCCACGTGAACATCACGACAGTAACAATCCCTGGCAACAGAGACGTACTAGCGGATTAAGCAAGGGTTTCTTGAAGAAGAAGGACGCACGGTGTTCCCACTCCCCCGTTGAGACTCGCAGTATTCAGATAGTATTCGATCCACCGCCTAAGAAGGCCAGATGAGCGTCACGAAGCTTGTATTTGTCACCCGTTTCTTCAGGTTGCTTGGTCAGCGTTGGCGTTATGAGTAGCAAGGCAGGAAAGGTATTGGGCACGCGTGGATGGCAATGCGCTCTGGGTAGGACAGGAGTATCTAGCATGTTGAAGAGTTTGACAAATATCACGGGATTCAAGTGTAAAGGATCTGAAAAGTGCGGCCTGGCGTTAACGCCAGATGTGTGTATGTATTTGCTTGTCCGTTTTCCTTGCCATGACCTCTCCATCCAAATCCTAACCATACGGCCCCTCGCCTAAATGAACACATCCTGCGATGGCTAGTCAAACCCCAAACGACAGGAACAAATATGTACCCATAATCTCCATCCAATTCTAAGGGTATTCCCACAAGCTGGCACGGTTAAAGTCGGCTATGATTATCGGCCGTTGAACCCAATCTTTATCCTCTTTCCTCCACATCATGTACCCTGATCCCATGGCGTCGAGCCCCGGCTGATGAGCTCGCTCTGTAGCCTGTCGTTCTGGTCTCGGAACCATGTTGCACCCTCTTCCATCTCCTCTCTCATCGCGCGGAGTTCGCTGATCAAGTTCTGCGCGTCGCTCATGACTCGCTTATGTGCGTTGGATGTGGTGGCGCCTTCTTGAGTCGCGTCGCCATCGTCCTCTGCCGCACGTTTCCTCTTGTTCTTGGCAGCAGCGCGTTCAAGCTCTGTTGCCTCAATGGCTCCATGTGAGCTGGACAGCCGGTGTTGTCCTTCAGAGCGTGTGAGATCGCTTACGGAAGCGCGGCGGATGAAGTTGCTGCTGGGTGGCCCCATGGTGCCGACTCCCGAGTGTCTCTTCTTGCCGTACTGAATCTCGTTTGCTAGTGACTCTGGCATGGCCGTGCCATCAGGCATCTGCACAATGCCCATGGCCTTGAGCCGCCAGCGTTCGGACACCCTACTGGTACGACTGCCTGGCTCAGGGCTCGATGTATTCCTAGACATCATCGGGGGCAGCGAGCGACGGAAACTGGCGGATCGGTCGCTCGAAAACTGCTCTCGCAGAGCTTGTGTCTTGGAGCCACCCTTCACAGTAGATGCCTTCGATTGTTTGCTGGAAACCGAGCCGTTAACTGATGGCGCCCTACGCACGATCTTTGCGACGGCTTCTTGCTCGTTGTCGACCCCTGACAAGACTCCCGTAGCAAGGAGAGCATCTTCTTCTGCCTGTCGGCGTTTGCCGGGCTTCTTGTGCTTGAGGAAATCCATAAGCTCTTCCGGGCGGTTCAACTCTGCAATTTCCGCCTTTTCCCGTGCTGCTCGTCGAGTAGCTTCCTTCTGAGCCTTGAGTTGTGCTGCTCGTTGGGCTTCGTAGTAGGTTCTCATTTGATCTCGGCCACTGCGACGAAGCTCACTGAGTCGTCGCTCGCGTGCGATTTCTTTCCAGCGGTAGAAATATTTAACCGAGAGGTTGTAGACTCGGAACTTGTTTGCTTCTGCAAGTGCTCTTTCTTCCTCCTCTTTCTGTCTCTTCTTTTCTTCGTCCTTTGTAAACTTCCGATATACGCTCTGTAGGATATTGTCCAGCATAAAGGCTTGGAAATCTTCGAGAAGTCCGTCATCACCAAGTACATACCACTTGGTGAAATCGCCCAAAAGATCGCGAGGCGGCGCCGGCGGAGCTGGTGGATGACTCGGTTCTTCTGGTGCCTGGGTTGTTTGTGTTGAAGCCGTCCACGGCTGAGGGAGAACGCTACCTATTGTTGAGGGTAGGATAGATGAACCACCAAGCGGAGGGAATGGTAGTTGAGCCGTTGACGTACCAGTCTGGCCTGGACCAAGAATACTCGCTGCTGGTTTGGCCTGCTCTCCGGTTGATGGTTGGGATGTACCTAACCCAATTCCCGTGATCGGTTGTGTTGGTTGAACCCCACCGCTGCCCAAGCTTGGTGTCAATGGTTTTGACGTTTGAGTAGAGTTATTGAACGGACTCGAGGAAAGTTCAGGGGTTGGGGGAACTATATTGATGCCAGGCGTATTTGTAGGCTCAGCTGCGGCGGTTGCTGGAACCTGCGGTTGCGAACTGTCGTGTCCATATGCTTTGCTCGAAGCCGTTTCGGTCGCAGGAGCTGCAGATTTGGGAGCAAAGAAGGAGGGAAGGCTTGGGGGTTCAGGAGCCTGCATGTCGGAAGTAGAGGGTGGTGGTGCAAACGGGCTGCTTTGTGCCAGTCCACTTGCAGAAGTCGCTGGCTTGGCCGAGGAGGCAAACGGATTCGGCGCAGCCGCTGTTGTAGCACCTGATTGCTCCTGGGAGCCAGTAGCTGTACTGGTAGGGCTACCGTTAAAGAACGACGGCGTAGCCGAAGGGCCGCCCGGTGCAAACGGGTTGCTGGCTGGCTTCTTCGTCTCTGAAGCTGGCCCCGACGCAAAAGGGTTTTGTTGAGGTGTTGGTTGCTGAAAGGAAGAGCCAGAATTTGAAAGGGTCCCGTTGAATGTAGTCCCTAAGCGAATACAAACGTCAGAACCAGTGGTTTAGGCGCTTCTTTGCCAGATTTCCAGTGGTTCGTCTCGAGCCAACGATGTTGCTCGGAGAAACTCCCGCGAGCGATTGGCTTCTCGAGTCTCCGGCTGAATGCGATTTTCTACTCGCCTGCGAGGTAGAGGCTCTTGCATATGCGTTTATATGCGCAGAGCCATGAAATGCAGAATCTTTGGTGCAAATTAAACAATAAGGGATTTGGGGTCTTACCTGAGGTGCCGTTGACGGTGTTGCTACCTCCCGAGGTTCCACCCGGAGTGTCGAAAGACGAGAAGGGGCTTCGTGTTGTAGTCTTGGGTCCCGACGGGATGAAAGGTTGTGTGGGGGAGGGCGATTCATCCGTGACGAAGAGGCTTTCTTCAGCACGGCCATTAGTTATGGACCTGAGAGCGTTCGCATCTTCGTGGATTGTTTGATGAATGAGCTCTGGGAGCGTTCTAGAACCGCGTTTCTTCTCCACGAGAGTCTGCGAGAAGTGGTGTTGCAAGCGGTGGTGAGGCAGAGCCTTTCGGTTATCCAGTTTTAGGTATTGGCGATCGATATCGCCAGGATTATCTTCGCATTGGCCAAATTCGAAACTATGAAGCTTTGCAAACTCGATAGCTTCTTCCACAGTATCGAATCGAAGAAACTTGTTGAGGACCGAAGCGGTAACATCCTTTGAGGTCTCTCGAGGCCGCGTGAGAGCCTTTTTGATAGTTGTTAAGATGGAGCGACGAAGCCGGGGGAAATGGCATTCTGCAAAGCAAGCCATGGTATATGAGACCTTTGGATCCTCCACTATCCGGAAATAGGACTGGTAAGCAGCCGATGCGGCCAATGAGGGCGCGTCTTTGAGCGGTCCATGAAAGTCCTGGGTGTTTTGAAGAGCTTCGACAAGTGAAACCGCCGTCCGAACCTCATCAGAATCCCTCCAGAGGTTCGGCTTCCATTGTCGCTGAAGCGTTTCAATGATATTCGAGTCATAGGCGTGAAAAATGAGATAGTAAGCCCGGAACTCGGGCTCATTCTCGCACCGGATCCCCTGGTCATTGCAGTCGTCATATGCGTCGCGGAGAGAAAGAAGGGCTTTCCCGAGCTGTTCTAGTTCCTGCTGCTCGACAAAGTCTTCTGGTGCCTTGCCGTCCTGAGAGAGAAGGTGGAGTGCTGTGACGTGGAATCTCGCAATGTTCTCTAGAACATAGACTTGAGTTTTCATCTCTTCAGGTGTGAGAGACGAAAAGAATGTAAAGTCTCTGCGGATTGCTCGTGTTCGATCCCAGAGAAAGCCGTGCAAGATTTGTAGATTGCCGTCGCTTTGCAGTATATCGTCAATCAGATAGTCGAACGTCCGCCGGAGAGCGGGTACTGATCGCACATCCATCGGGAGAGGGGCTTCCTGACCGGCAGCAGAGCGCGCGAGTTTCTTGACCATGCGACGGGTGTTGGGAAATGTCGTCTTGGGGTTCTTTTCTGGTAGGTGGACGTCCATCTCGTTGATGCGCGTGATCTTTTCGTACTCAGGGCACATGTCCTCACATATGCCCTTGAAGTCAATAGCATCTTGAAGGGTCTTGCGCTTTTCCGGGTCGTCGATTAAGCCAGCCTTCGTTAATGATGCGCGCGCCTTGCTGCGGTAGGCCTCGTATTTCTCACGGAACTTGGTGACTTCGGCCTTGTTTTTTGGGTGTCCAGGTTGAGATGGCCATTGTGGAGGGTGAATTCCATCTATGCGTAGCTGCTCGTACACCCTTTTAGCGTGAGGATCATTTGAGTGGTGGGGCTCTGGTATTCGATCATCGTGCGATTCGGCGCTCGAGGATGACGTTGGCCGCGATCTGGCGTCACGCGTCGACGTGGAAGGATTGAGTCCGTTGCTGCGCGCATTTTGGGCCTGTGGACTCTTGAAAGTATCGACGACGCCAAAGGGATTCTTCTTCGGGTCGGCGTTCTTCCTCTTCCTCTCCTCGCCTTTCCGGCTTTTCTGCTTGCCGTCTCCATCGCTCAGGGTGACATCTGTGTCTTGAAACGGGTTGTTGGGCTTTCGTTTTCCCTCATTATCGCTTTTGTCGGCAAGTCGCGAGGCTCGCTTGTTTCGCTTCGTCCAGGACGAGTCGCCTGCACCATCAATACCAAATGGGCTGCCTGCGCCTTCAGAGTTAGTCGCGAAAGGATTGAACGCTGGAGACGGGCTCCGCGTCGGCTGGCCAAAGGCCGAAAACATCTGGCTTGATGATGCAACGAACGTCGCGCTCATCTAGGGAATCGTTTGAACATGGGGATAATTTGCAGCGCGCAAGGTGCGAGGCGAGAATTGAGAACAAAGCGGCGCGAGTTGGATGTTGATGCTGGAATTGAGCACATGGCAGCTAGTTCCTATTCTGAGAGCTTAGGTTGGCTCTGGTTCAGTCATCCACACCACCACGTGACCGCATTTCTCCAACCACCCCGCTAGGATGCGCGAACCATTCTAGCAAGCAAGCAAGCAATAAAGGGCATAATTTCACGAGATCAGTTTGTTTATGAAATAAAATAAAATAAAATAAAAGGTTCATTCATATTCATATTCATTACTTCCTTAAAACGCCCTTTTTATTCGCAATGCAGGTCTTTTGTGGTATTCCCTGCCTAATCCCAGCGCACCTCGAATCATCTTATCCGGCCTCGGATTCGAGCTGGGCCCAGCCCCTGTCGAATCTCATCCAGCTGCTCGAGGCCTGTTTGGGCCTTGCTCTTCTTTGAGGTCCTCTTTCCAGGCTTCGTGTAGTTGCCGAGGAAGTCGTCCATAATGTTGTCAAAGTCGCTGCGGATTGGCCCCTGAACGCTGGACATGGTAGACACTGCCGACACGGACTGCATATCGTCTTCGGCGTCTTCGTTGTACCGCTCCTCGATCTTGTCGAACCTGGCGTCCAAAAGTGACATTTGTTCAGTTCGCACCAGGGATGAAGATGTCATAGAATAGCTGGACGCTTCCGTCAGCGCTCCCTTTCTCTTCTTGCGCCGCCCACCATTTGTGGTGGTGGTCCAGTTCGATTGCAGCTCAGATTGCGATGGCGCGACTGGTGTCCGGCCACTCTTCTGCTCTTTCTTGAACTGCTTGAAGTCCTCGAGCCAGTCTTGGGATGGACCTTCTTCAGGTTGCTCTGCTGGGGCCTTGATGAGCTGAGGTACATCGTCACCATTATACTCCTTGTTGGGCTTTGCCGTAGCATCCGATTCCCAGCCATCATCGTTGTCATACTGGGTCTCCTCGAACTCATAGTCATCTAGTTCGCGCCCATCCTTCGCGAGCTCCTTGAAAACATCTTCTTCCTCGTCGACATAGGCGTCATCATCCAGGGCCTCGAGGACTTCTCTTAGCCGAGAATCCATGTCAGGCTGAAAGCCTTTGATTGAGTCCGGGATATCTTGTTGCGCCTCATAAGTGACCCTTGTGAGATTCTTTGAGGGCAGAATCTCTTCGTCGAATACGTCGCTGGCATCTTGTTCAATGTCCAACCTCTTCAGCGCATCCTCAAGCGACTGCTTTTGTTTCCCCTTGCCCTTATTCGCTGTCGCCGTGGAATCAACAAATACCACCTCCCCGCCTCCAGTGTTTAGATCGCGCAGATGCTGCATGTAATCATATTCGGAATCGTCAAAGTAGACGCCATGGCTGGCAGCCTCGCCTTCGTTTGCGCGGATCTTGTCAGCCTCGTAGCCCAACTCCGAGGCCAGATCGTCTAGGTCTTTCGATTTTGAAGAACCCTGCTTGGTCTGGGTCGGATTCAACACCATGGAAGGCGCAGTTTCGTCGTGGATGAGCGGGTCATTTTGCGGTCGGTGGACGAGGGTGAAGTGCTGTGCCGTCTTTTTGTCGCTGGATTATCTTGGTTAGCAGCTGAAATTTCGCAAGTATTCACAGTGATCTGGCACTAACATCCATTTTCGAGGCATCTTCACGACTTGAAGTGACAAGATTCTGGGTGTGAAGCGGGTATTGGAGGGAGAGAAGGGTTGGCAGTAATTCGAGGTTATTAGGCTGCGATCACATTCAGGCGGGCGCAGAAATTCTAGCGGGGTGACGAAAAAAATCCTTATCGAACCATGTACAGTTATCCACCCTTCGCACACAGTATTGTTGGATACCACCGGCATGCAAAATACAGTGCGATTAGAAGCCAGTTACGGACGGGGACCCCAAAAATTTGCCCCTCCATGGACAGTCATTATTCAGCGGGGCACACTTTGTTCATCAGTTGACTTCTGACTTCATGCCCTCGCAGTTCATGTCAACCACAACTTGAACACAACATCATACATCTCGCTTGAGATACTACGGCTTGGAGCAGAGATTATTCGTACATCAAATATCCAAAAGTAACCCAAATCCTACCGGGACACAGCCGCCAAGATGGTTCTGGCAAAGTCCAAAAAATCGGTCGGGTTGGGCAATACCCTGATGAACGACCGGTTTGGGAAGGGCAAGGGTACCGACAGGAAGAGGACTTCCGCCGTCACCAGGACGAACCATGCTACGGGCGAGCAGTATCTCGTCAACGAGACAAAGGATGCCGCTTGGGTCAAGATGCGCTCCGTCACCCAGCAGGGCGCTCTCGACGAGTTCTTGGCTACCGCCGAACTGGCTGGCACCGACTTCACTGCTGAGAAGACCAACAACGTCAAGATCATTCACACCGACCAAAGGAACCCCTATCTACTCTCAGCTAATGAGGAAAGGGACGTTCTTGGCAAGCACAAGCAGCACAGGGGCCGTCTGACTGTTCCCCGAAGGCCCAAGTGGGATACCACCACGACACCTGATGAGTTGGACGCCCGAGAGCGAGAGAGCTTCCTGGACTGGAGGCGCGGTTTGGCCGAGTTGCAGGAGAACAACGATCTTCTCATGACACCCTTTGAGCGGAATCTGGAAGTTTGGCGACAACTGTGGCGAGTTATTGAGCGATCAGACCTCATTGTCCAGATCGTCGATGCCAGAAACCCTCTGCTCTTCCGCTCCGAAGACCTTGAGTCTTACGTTAAGGCTGTCGATCCCAAGAAAGAGAACCTGCTTCTTATCAACAAGGCTGATATGATGACCCTCACGCAGCGAAAAGCCTGGGCAAAGCACCTGCGAGAGGCGGGCATTTCATACCGATTCTTCTCAGCAGAACTGGCCAAGGCGCTGAACGAGGCAAGGGATTTGAGCGATTCAGAAGATGAGTCGCCTGCCGGTCCTTCATCGACTTCCGAGTCAGCAGAGAAGCAGCCTGCAGCAGAGCAGGAGCAAGCAGAAGGTAGCAACCAACAAGAGGGTGCTCCTCTCACTGAAGAGCCAGAGACGAAGGCAGAGACAGCGACAGCGCCACTGACAGAGACAGAGGAGGAGGGGGTCGACACACAGATTCTAACGGTTGAAGAGCTGGAAGATATCTTCCTCCGGCACGCACCATCAGATGCAGGTAAGGAATAGGCTCTCTAGATTCCAAATGGACCCTAACTCACTCTCTCATAGGCTCAGATCATAAACTCCAAGTCGGCTTGGTTGGTTACCCCAATGTCGGTAAATCATCCACCATCAACGCCCTTATCGGCGCAAAGAAGGTCTCAGTTTCCTCGACACCCGGTAAGACCAAGCACTTCCAGACCATTCATCTCAGCGACCGTGTCATCCTTTGCGATTGCCCCGGTCTGGTTTTCCCCAACTTCGCCACCACCAAGGCCGACCTTGTCTGCAACGGCATTCTGCCCATCGACCAGCTCCGCGAGTTCCAAGGTCCCGTCGGCCTAGTCACCCAGCGCGTCCCCCAGCCGTTCCTCGAGGCCATCTACGGCATCAAGATCCGCACTCGGGCCATCGAAGAGGGCGGCACCGGCATTCCCACCGCCGCCGAGCTCCTTCGTGCTTATGCCCGCGCCCGTGGTTTCCAGACCCAGGGTCTCGGCCAACCCGATGAGTCCCGCGCCGCCCGCTACGTTCTCAAGGACTATGTCAGCGGCAAGCTTCTCTTTGTCTCGCCCCCTCCCGGCATTGACGACGCAGCCGACTTCAACCGCGAGCTCTACGACGAGCAGCACCTCCCTGAGAAGCGCCGCGCCGCCCTCAGCGCCGCCATGGACCAGCTCTCCGTCGCCGACCCAGCAAGCAGCGAACCCTTCCTCGCCATAGACGACGACGCCGTCGACCTCGATTCCACTGTTGACGTGCCCCTCCCTGCCGGCCCCAAAACGAAGCAGCTTGACAAGGGCTTTTTCGGCACCTCAAGCTCCCAGGGCCACGTCACTAAGCCATTCAACTACCAGTACTCAGAGCAGGGTCAGGCCGACCCCCTCGCCGCCAAGCACCTGTCCGGTCGCAAGGCGCGGGCCGTGACCGCTCTCGAGAACGGCCTTGATCCCAAGGAGGTTCAGATGGCGACGAGCAAGAAGCACTTCAAGGGAAACCCCAAGGGTGGAAAGGGCAAGCTTCGTGCTGCCCGGAGAGTTGGAGATGATGATGATTAGACCTAGAATATGCTACAAACGGAAAAAAGAAAATTAAGAAACAAGAACAAAAGGGGGGCTTGGGAATTGGGAACATTTGTTGGTCTGGTTAAGAAGGATCTGGTTAGGGATAGGTTTCGGAGACCAGGCTATGACACGACGCATGCACTCACCATGGTAGTCAGCTATGGAATATGAACATTTTCTTGTCTGTTTTTTTGTTGATATGTCTGCTTCAGCCACAACTTGTCTCGTGAACGATCATTGTCCGAGGTACGCGTCCAAAGTCTGCACATCCGAAACATGTCAACTTTGCCATATTCCCAAGTCTTCCACATAATCATCGATGCCGGAGGTTATTGAATAGACAAAAAGAAAATATGGGTATTGACTGTCTACACTGCCCGCAGTTCGCCCCCAACAAGAAAGACCGTGCCGTTAAGGAACAAACCACAAATGCCATGCCCAAGTATGCTAGCTGCCGTTGTTCCCCCAAAACTCCGCGAAGCCAGGTATTTCCTCCATAGATGCCGTCGGGGCGTATCTCCAGTTTCTTTCGTGGTTAAAAATGAGTGTATGAATGTATGAGCGTATAAATGAATAGGTGCTTGGTTGTATCGTCGGATCATCTAACACTTCCTCTCGACTCTCGACGATCTTCGGCTTTTCGGAATAATCGTTTCGTACCGCCCACTTTACCCAACTCGCCGAACTGATTGTTTGATGAGATTTTTCGTTCGCCGCTTGCAATTCTGACCTTCTCTTTAACGCTCTCAACCCATGCTTTATTCTCCTCGCTCATCTCGACTTTCTTACCCGAAGGCCCTGCAAGTCCTAGGAAAGAGCTTTCATCCTCTCCCCAGCTGACGTGGGAACTCGATCTCGACCGGTTAGACTCCCCTGAAGATGGGCCTTCGTCGCCTTGTGGAGGCCCCACAGCTGGCGTCCTAGGATGCAATTTTGGTGCCTCGCTGTTCATGGCCCCAATACTCCGTCGCGTCTTGCGAACGGTTAGAGGCGTCATGGGGGAGAGCTCGAATGCCGAATGAGGTCGGCTGGCTGGGCTGGATCCCATGTTGGGTCTGCGCGTGACAGGGACATCTGGAAGAACCTCGACCTTCGCGTTGGGCACACCAGCAGACCGGCGTTTATGATGGCTAGCATACTCCTTGAGGTACTCGCCAAGATCCGCCCAGCCGCCACCAACACGCACCATAACACGTTCACCCTGTTCGCCAACGCAGCGGATGAAGAGTTTGATTGGGGCCTCGCCAGTCGACCTGGACAGATGATAGACCTTGATCTCCTGCTGGCCACGGTTGCGAACTCTAGCGTTTTTAGCCGGCGAAAGAGTGAATGAAGGCGTCCCAGCCCTCGAGGACAGACTCGAAGCGCTCCTCCGGAACGGTTCCACAGAAGGCTTCTTTTTGACTCGCGGTAGTTGCAAGTCTGGTGGATTTAGATTTACTTTGGGCGTCTCGGTCGTCAGCTTAATCTTTGCGGGTATGGATTCGATAATTTGGCTGATCTGCTGTTGTAGTTGCTGGTCACCAGTGCTTCCTCGGCGATCGAAAGGACCAGCGTACTCGGATATCGAAAAAGAGTCATCAAGATCTTCTGCGAACGAGTCATCAACAGTGGCATTGGAGATATTGAGATCGTCAACGCTCCGATCTGGCCCCAACAAAGGACTGTCAAAAGGCGCCACAGATGATTCACGGGAATCAGCTGGCGGCATCGGTGGAGAGCTAGGCGGGCTAGCCTGGATATATTCCGCCTCACGAATTCGAGTACGAGGAAGATCAGGAGAGGCGGATACTTCTGGGGGGTCGCTAGATAAGCCGTCAAAGTGGCTTGACGAACGACGAGTGAGTGTAAGATGTCGGTATGGATCGCTCTTTTGCCTTGGCAGAGGCAGGGGACGAAGAGGCGGTAGCTCGGGAGACTCGTCTCTATCAAAACGATGCGAGAAGCTCTGATTTGGGGTCTCGGGCGTCTGAGATAGCATGATCGAAGACTTAAAATCTTGCTCGGTAGTTGGTGTAGGAGGCTGGACGGTAGCCGAGGGAGACGCAGCATCTCTGGTACCATCAAGGGCTCCGGTCAGGTCCCGGTTCGGCTCAACAAGCTCCTCGGTGAAAATGAAAGAAGGGCTATTAGGCTCGCTCTCCGACGAGTCATCATTCTTGCGCGACTCCGGCTTAACAGTCTCAGCCTCCGAAACTCCAGAAGCTATCCTGGCCTTTTGAGGCTCAACCGCTGATCCATTTCTGTGAGGTAATAGCAGTGGGATGGGTACAACACCCAAGCTAACATCAACAGAGCTCTCTCCATCGCTGGAGGATTCATCTGCAATCAGAGTATCACCATACGCAGTAGATTCGTCGGCGTCCACGCCTTCCTTCAACGGTGACGGAGATCGAAGTGGCTGGAGCCGAGCGGCGGCGGCAGCCCATTCAGTCTCCCTAATCTTCCTCTCGCAGACGGCAACCCAATCGCCGTAACTTGTTTCCACAGCCCCCATGCGATCCAACCAATCGTCAGGAAGGGTGTCAGGCAATCCTTCCAAACAATCGAGCATATAGTCGAGCGAACGGCCAGGGCGTGAAATGCTCTTCTCGAGATGAGTCTTCATCACTCCAAAGTTTTTCCTCGTCAGGGCCGATTCTCGTGGAGATGTGTTGTTGTCCGTTTGCGGCGTGTCGTTTGAGGGGAGCGAGATGGCGTGCCATCCAGACTGAAGAGCAACTTCAGCGTCCTCAATGGCAAGCAATACGGTCGGAACCTGACGTAAAACGGTGAGCCGTAAGCTCCAGGACTGCAGTAGCCGTGTCAATCTCGCCAAACTAGGCAAGGCTTGCACAACGATGGCGGTGATAACGGCTGTGAGGTCCTCCATTCGGTTATAGCTGGAACTCGATAGCTGCCCGGTCCTAGTGAACTCGGAAAGTGGGGTGCCCGGTCTCGACAAGGGAAGAATGTGGTTGTTCAAGACATGTGCCTTGATATCTTCGATGCCCAGCTCATCCAGATCGCGCTGGATTTGGGCCAATCTCCGGTCGTATTTCGAAACATCTCCAGCCGGCCAACTTCCCATGTACTCGTTGTTGTCCTCCTCGGATACTACGAGCTGCATGGATTTCCTCTTACGCTTCTCCTCATTTGGCACTTCGAAACCAGCGGGCCCAGGCTCGGAAGGCCATGGCCAAGTTTGCAACTCCTCGACCCATTCCCATATGGTCTTGGACGCAACGGCGGTGCGCATGGTAAACTCCCGTTCCGCGGTTGAAGAGCTATTCAGACAAGCCCGAAGGGCACCGGTAGCGGCGTTGAGCGCATCGACGACGGTGCGCGGGCTGAGATTGGCCAGGATGTCATCGGAAAGGCGATTCTTAGGGGGTGGCGATGTAGCGGTGGGATGCCGCATATGCCTGATGACTTGTGCAGGCGGATCGCTCATGGTTGTTGTCTAACAGGGACAGAGACTCGAGTCGGGGCGGTGATTCGTAGAGTCATGGTCTGTCTAGGAGCCTGAAGACAGGTCGACGGAGCGTGCGCGAGTGATGGTTTTGATGCCCATGTCGAAGAAAGACGTGCCGGGGGTTACTTCGTTGATGAATCTCTCGCCAAGGTTCCTAGATCGAATGGTCTTCCTAGTTCTTGAAGAGTGTCGCGACCGCGTGCGTTTGCTTTGTGGAGTTGAAATGGGAGACAAAGAAGGCGGGAAGAGAGCGCAGGATGAAGAGATGAGGCTGCTGGCGTCAGGCAGAGGGGAAGACAAAGATGGGGGGATCCACGAATGGGAGAGGAATGGATCGACGGGGTCTCGGACTTGGGTATGGTCTTACAAAGCTCGCCCTTGCCCTAAAAAAGCAAGGCCGGGGCAGATGAGCAAGCCTGAGAGAGTGAAGGAGTGAAAAAATAGTAAAGAGAGTGGAAGCCACTCCTGGGTTGAAGGATTAAAGCAATCGGCAGCAGGAGGCGGCAAAAGTTGAAGGATGGGCGCGGCGGCAAGGGCCACGTCGCGGTCGCGTTTGCGGTCGTAGGGCCCTTCGGCTGTGCAATGAGGTTGACTTGCGTGAGATTTAGCGCCCCTGGTCAATCAAGGCTGGGGTTCGTCGACCGTGGTTCGTGTGACAAAAAAGAAACAGCTGGAGTTGCACGTAGATCGGTCGACTCCTTCAAATTGATTGATTGAAAAGTCCCGTGCGTACCTGGATTAAAAGAGAAAAAAGGTGGCTTTTGGGAGATTGAAGTCGTTTTCTAACTTTATTCCGCGGGCTTCTTAGCGGACGAGAGCTCAGCTGATGATGATTGATGGCCGGATATAGAAAATACCCTTGAAAAAGTGGATTGTAGCGGCGGCTTCCGAAGTCCAAACGAATGAGGCTGCAGAATGAGGTGCGGTTGAAAGGTGAATGATGAAGCTCAGCGAATAGACGACGTCGACGGTTTTGAGCTTGGGAGAGCTGGACCAGGAGCTTGGAGCTTGGAGCTTGGAGCTGCGGCCACGTGTTGGACGGAGAAGGGATTGACGGTTGATGAATGATGGAAAGAGAGGCAAAGTCTAAGGAAGATGGTCGGGTAGCGACAGAAGGAACGACAATTGACGGATCAGGTACAGTACACAGACGCAAAGCAGACAAAGGATAATAAGCATAGTCGCAGTAGCAGGATAAGGTGAAGGGGGGAGGAAGATGAGGAAGAAAGAAAGAGTATTGGTCGTTGGGTAGGTAGGTAGGTTGAAAAGGAAGAGGGGAAAGGGAGAAAGGGGAGCTCTACCTTACTACTCCGTATTTCGAGATAATCGAGAGGACCCTCGTCCCGTAATCGTAATCCTGACACCACAAGACCCCTTCCGTAACCAAGACAATACAGTCCCAGCCTGGCCAAGCGAGCGAAGCCTTAGCTAACTAACTACCTTGTAGTAGCAGTAGCAGAGCCGAGGGGAAAACGATCGATTTCTTCCTCCTAAATCCGTATCCGTACAAGCGTTACGCTTGGGCTTGCCCATGGCGACAGGCTGGCCCATCAACCGTGATCGACGGATGGGAAAAACAGCCCCCTACCCTTCCGCGCCGAAGCGAATATTGGCTTGATTGCCCTGTACGACCGGGCTGGGGTTTTGGAATTAGATCTCATTTTTAACCCATGTCTTTTTCAAGCGGTGCAACGACTTGTTGACTGCCCAGGTTGTTCTGTATGATAACGTTGAGGCGCAGCAAAGGGTGACAAGACTCTTATTAGAGACATTAGATGCCAGCACATGGCCTTTCACCCCTCCAGCTGTCTTTTCTGCTTACCTTAGGTATGTATGGATCTTTGTCTCTCCTCATCGTTCATGATCATCAAAGACCCCCGTCTGCGTTCGCAGCGTTCCCCTGCCTGTCAGCCGTCACGACCATGTCAACAAAGCCATGCAATGTCACTCAACAGCGCCCATTCTTTTCTTTTTCCTTCATTCCCCTACCCTTCCACTCGTGTCTTCTTTTCTTTTTCTTTTCTTTCCCGTAATTGGCGTCATCCCTTCCATCCTTTTTTTTTTTAATCTAACATCCCACCCGACCGTTCTGTCCACCTTGAGCCTCAGCCTGTGTTGGACTTACCAGGGACCGATAGTCTCCCCTGTCACGCATAGGTAGCGTCCCCAGCTCCGTGAGTAAGGAAGACGTTGGCCACAACCAGCAACATACCTTACCTACAGTACCTACTCGCGGTCCGTGACTGCAAGACATGGTGACGCCGTTATCTTCAGATATGATTGGCCAGGAGTACTTGCTCCTTACATCATCGCTGCCTCGGTTCTACTAAATTCGATCCATCCTTCAATATCCTTCCAGGTAATGAAAAGACGATACTGACAGATTCCCATCAGTTTGTTAAATCAATCGAGATGGTATCCAGGGCAAATGCTGATGCTTAACCTAAAGCCATGACATGTTTTAGGGAATTGCGCGAGCCTCCACAGGTCCTCATCCATACTCATGAACTCAGACCGACGGCATTGGATGTATGCCTGGATTACCATTCCTTCGCACTGGCGTCTTGCCCAGATAAGTTGATGGCTGAGAGTTCTCGTATCTCTTATGAATTGTCCATTGCCACGGGGCGAGATGCGATCCGGTTTGGATCATCAGCTCACAAACAGCTGACCCCGTTGAGCTTAGATCAAGTCACCTCATCCCCCTCTCAGTTGGCTTCCATCCCTATTACTTGTTCCTAGTCTGCTTTCACTGAACTCACATCACATCCAAGAAACGACTCATGATTGCACGTTCGTTCACTCTGCGTCTTCACTAGCTAATATGTACCATGTAAAGTAGCCAGAATAGAGGGCGCCAATGGACGCAGGTATGATCCCCTTGGAATCAAATACGCCCTCTTTCTCCTAGCCATTTGTAGTCAAGATCCTTCAACTCCAAGTTTGATTTACCATCATCAGCCGTCATGCCAAGCGTTGCTTTTTAGTGCCCAGAAAACAATTCCAATCCGACCCAAAACAGTTCACCGTCCCATGCCAAACGATTGCGCCACCTGGAGCCAGAGCCTGCGCTCAACGCCCTGATTCTAATGCAGACATGTACACCAGGTAACACGAGAAAAGAAATACCCAACTCCATCCCAAATCATCTGCCCAAAGGTACGGTAGAATATAATTCACCAACAACGGCATGGAGAATCTACGCCTGTGCAGGAATCTCTCCACGCGCGTGGTTATCTGGCTGCAAGGCAGTCGCTTCGGCCTCGGCGTTGATGGCCCAGCTCAAGGCTTGCTCGGCCGTCATTGTGGGCTCATCAACTCCGCGGCCAAGTACGCCAGCAATTAGGTTATCGTCCTGGTTGGTAACACCTTCAGGGGGGAATTGAAGCCATTGATCAACGTCAAAGTCGGTTCCGGCCACGGCGTTCCAGTCAAACTCATCATGTCCCTGCATGAAATCGAGATCCATGTTTCCAACCTCCAGCTGGAGCTCCTCCGAAGCAGCACTGACGCTCGGCGTCAGGCCAGCAGCAGGGGATTCCAATTCTGTCTGGGGCGGCGAGTTCGTAGAAAGCTCCAAAGCCGCAGCATTGACCGTGTTTGGTGGCATCATGGTTGGTGCCGGCTGCGGCTGTGGCCGCGGCTCCCTTTTTGGCTTTTCGTTGAAAAGAGACTCGGAGGCCGTCATGTACGGCGCATTCTCGGGTGGCGGCGTTTGGGCAGTGAACTCGACCGGCACTCGCTTCATCATGGCCAAAGTCGACGGGCCGACGCTAGAGTTGATGTCAATAGCCGCCTTGCGCAGAGCGGCGTCAAGGAAACCAGTCGCATAGTCGGCAGCCGCATACACCTCTCGGAGCTTCTCCATCACCCTCATGCACTGGCGGAAACCTCGCGTGGCACGCTCGCGAGCTTGAGGTGCAGGGTTCTTCATCTCAAGCAGATGAATTATCATGGCCGGAAGGATAACCGTGACACCGGTCGTGGGCAGAAACCGCTCCAGGCGGCACTGGTGAAGCTCAGTAGCCATTCGAGTAATATGCATAGCAGCATCCCGCACTCGCAGTCGAGACATGTCCTGAACCTGGCGAGAGGTCGTGGGGGCCTGGAGAGGCGATGACGGCAGGAACTGGGGTCGATGCAGTGCCGAGATAGTCGTGTAGTACACCATGTGAAGTAGCGTGCGCTGCACAGCAATGGTGGATCGTCCATCTTTGACATCCAAGGGCGTCAAGGTACGGTACTGGCAGCAGGTTGGTAGGGACTCGGCCCATGCCATGAGCTCGTGGTCAACCTCGTTGACACCCTCGACGTTGTCTAGCTGCTTGTTAGGGAACAACATCATGGTGCTGTTAGTTGTGTTCTCGGGCTTCATCTTGTCTCGGATCAGAACCGAGTACTGCGCTTTAAGCATGTGACTGATGCACACGCAGAGCTGAGCCTTGGAAATACACATGATAGCCAGTTCTCTCTGCATGTCAAGGTTGCGGACCAACGTGCAGCTAGCCGGGATGACGGTGTTGTCTTCTGGTAGAGTATCGATTTCAAAATCGCTCTCCTCCAGCATGGGGACGTCAAAGTCTTCGTCTTTGATTCGCGTGGGTCGTCGCATGCCCAGGGCAATCAGACGGTCTCGCATGAAGCATGACCACCAGATTCGCTTCCACAGCTTCTGCTTCGCCGGGGCCATGCTGGTCGATCCAGGGTTGCGGTGGAGGCCGATAGTGTGAGCCAGTGAGATGGCCACACCCATCCAGTGCCAAGTGTCTTTCTGATCATCTGGGGTCTCGTACCAATACGTCATCAAAAGCAGAGCTTGGACAAGGACAAGGCGGTCTGACTCGTAATCGAAATCGTAGAGTAACTATTGGCAAATGAGTGCGAGCCCCAATAAATTTGACTTGTCAATTCCACGTGGTTGTCACTCACCCTTGTCTTCTGGAAAAACGACTTGCGCGCTGCTTTCCGTGTCGTGTAACCACCCTCACGAAGGTACTTCATGTCGACAAAGGCGGATGCCGCGAACATTACAGCCTGGTAAAGGAAGAGGCTGGTCTGGCCGTTCTGACCATTACGAGTGCTGATGATGCTAAGAAAGTTGTTCAAGTCCATGAGCGGCATATAAGGATGGACGTATTCGACGTAAGCCTGCAGCAGGGCATTCTGAAGCGGTAGGGTGGGCACAGACAGGGCGCCCTTGATCTGCAGATACTTGACATCCTCGGCTGCAATCTTGTTTGGCAAGGGGCGCAGGAAAGTAGGGAGCTGGGCGGTGGAATCTTGCTCCTCGAGCGAGTTAAGGAGCTGAGAAGTGCGTAGGTTGTCAAAGACCGAAGGCGTCGTCATAAGATTAGACCACATCGGACGCTGGGCGTTGCCCTCATTGGAATGCAGCTTATTGAGCAGTACAGGGTCGTGGCGGTAGCCAGAACGTTGGTCTGGGTCGCGTGGTCAGCTCTTGCGTCTTGGAAACCGTGCATGGAATTTCATGTGATCAGGATGTAGG